>JAJKFI010034011.1:0-34568 GCA_029204185.1 Lerista edwardsae | reverse complement strand
GGGGGGGCGCCCTTTCAGCCCCTGCCATGGGCACGGTTCTAATTAGAACCGCCCCTGTTTCTGGCGACTTGACTCAAGTCCTAAGACTCGAATTCCCAACCCTGGTATAAATCATCCCAAATCAAGCAATGTGGCAATCTTTTTAAAGAGTGAAGTTGTATCCAAGCCACTTAGGTCTGATATGCATTATTAAATGAGTTGTATATTAAAGAGTTAGGTACTTTGGAATGTTCAAGTCATAGCTAATGTCTGTTGTCTTTGACAATGGACACTCTACAGACACAGAACGCAATCCTAAACTGGAGTTAGGCCAGCATAAGCCAAGCCAGCAAAATTTGGCTGGCAAAAGGGCCACCATAAAGCATGTTTGGACTACTCTTGGAGTCAGGGAGGATGGCTCATGTCAGTGTGCTGGCCTCTCCAAATCCGAGCGTGGTCCAAACATATTTTACGGTGGCCCTTGTGCTGGCCAAATTTTGCTGGCTCAGTTTATGCCAGCCTAACTCAGTTTGGGATTGTGCCCACAGGAACACCAAATTTCAGAACACTGATCACAAAAGGGCATGCTGAATGTGAAGTTCATGGTTTTATTTGATAGCTACAGCAAAACTGAAATATGACAATTTCACTGAAAGATGAAATATGGAAAAAAAGAAAAAGTCAGCTGATATTTCTGTCTTCGCTTGTCATATTGTTTAATTACCTAATATCTGTTGATTAGCTGATAATAAAGAGGAAAATTAATCAAAATGCAGCTTGGGTCATTTTATCTTTAAAATCCATAAAAATCAATGAGTCGTATTGTTTTATTCTTGACAGTACATGAGATCTCACTGAGTAGGATATTAAAATATTCTTAAAAGAATTAAGAAGAGATTAGCATGCACTAGAATTTATCTTACACATTTCTTTCAATCCAAAATACTTCACTCTTGAACTTGATCAACCGCTTCTTACTAAACTGTATAAATTGAAGAAAATAAGCAGCCACGGGTCATCCAAGGCCTTTTCAGGTAGAAATCAAGTACAGGTTGGCCTGCGATATCTGCTCATTCGGAACCTAAGTATTTCAAAATCTGTGAGTCCCAAACCCAAGGGGAGGGATCCATCCTGGGTGGGAGGGACCTAGCTGCGCTCTGGTCACCCCCAGAGATTTTCCTGAGGCCTGTTAAGGCCATGCACAACTGCCCGTGGCCTCTGTGAGCCTTATAATGCCTTATAAGGGCAAAAAAAATCACATCCTCTGAAAACAGAAGTAACTTTTTTTTTTGCCTGAAATGTGCATTCTAAGGCCCAAATCTGTGGGTTTGAATACCCATGAAATTGTATCCATGGGAATTCCTAGAACTGAACCCTCCAGGAATCCCAACTGTATGTGCATTCTGAAGTGGCAGTGACTGGGATCACATTTTTAATATTCACCTAAATAAGAGAACTAGCACAGCAAAGAGTGGGCTGGAGTATCACTGAGAGGGATGCCCATCCCTCCAGAACTGGCCTGGAATCTCCAGAAAACAGCATCAATTTCCAGGTGACGATTGAAAATAAAAAGAGTGATTCCAACAGTGCATAATGTCTATAAAATAATCTCCTTGAATAGCTTCACTTACTGATGAACTCATTTTCTACTTGCAGGGTTTAATTTTTTTTTCTTTTTAAAGAAGAAATGAAAAACAGTATTGCCCACCTACAGCCTGAAGTAGTACAGCCCACCCTCAGATTCAATCAACTCACTTTCCTGCCTGACTGTAGCAGGCAACTATACTCCAAATGCTCAGGGCAGGCGAGTTAAAAGCCATTCAAATGGAATAAAATTAAATGTGAAAACTCCACTGTCGTGCCACCCAATATATTCCTCATCAAGGAAAAACATAATTCATAACCAGCATTGTCCTGCATTTTTAATATCCTGCTATTCATCTTCCAAGTTAAAACTGTTTTAGTTTTACTCTCTTGCATTGCACTCAGACAGATGTTTGTTCCAGGAAGCCTTTTGGGGGTACATAAGGGGGAAAAAGCCTTCTCAAGAAGTTTACATTTGAAAATCAGCCACGTAGCCTGCATGATATTAGCATTGTGTTTGCATTGCAAAGCACTAAGAGCACTATAAACCTTGTTTTCAGAGTTTAAAAAAATGTTATGGTCAATTTATCTTATGCTAACTCCTGTATTTTAACTAATTTAAATGAACGAATGGAAGCCAGCAACAACTCACTTTAACGGGAGACTGGTGGCAGTACCTCCCATTAAAATGAATTGGAAGGTAGCTGTATTCAACATAATGAGTTTTTATGGGAGAAATATGCCCCATGCAGAGGAATCCCAGAGAACAACAAAACCAAAACCCACATTACAACAACATTAAGGCTGTCCCCCCCCACACACACACAAATGAACAAAATTAACAGAAGCCAGCATTAAAACAACTAAAATGCTTTCCTGGGACAAACTACATGTTATGTTAAATGTACAGTTCAGCTTTTCACCATGTAAAGGATGTAACTGGGAGCTGTGAGGAAGTCTCCTGATCAGGACCACAATGTGGGGTAGGGGCGCTTTACTCATTGCTCTCACCTTGGTTGCTCTCACCAATCCCCACCCAGAACTGCCCCCGCCCCCGCTCGCAAGAGCGAACACACCAATCTGGACTCATTTCCCCCCCCCCCTCAGGTTTCTCCATGAGCAAAATTGCATTCAGAATGGATTTTGTGGATGGTTTTTTGAGGTTACTTACATCAATGGAACAGGTGAACTCAGAAGCCTAACTAAAGTTTCTCTTATGTCCAGACTTGGACTCATCAACATGGGGCTTCAACCCTGCTGTGAGTCCAAGGACAACGGGCTACTCACTGGCAACACAATTCTCTTAGGCAATGTGCTCACCCCTCTTGATGGTGGGGCACATCTCCCACTCTCACAGGATTGCACCTGAGTCCATAAGGTCCACCACACCCAAGGGAGACAGATTCAGAAATCAAGGGTGGGTCAACCCAGAGGCTGATAAGATGTTGCCTTTAAAAAAATCAGACTTCTTCCATAAACTGTACAATATAGGAGATTTAAGCTTCATATATAGAAAACCATGTGCAGCTTTAGAAAAAGCACTTTATACTTGCAAGTAATGGCTAACACAGAGCCAAGGCTTTTCAGAAACTGAAGCAGCAGCCTTTTACATTCAAGTATAGTAAAAGTTTGAGCTTGCAGGCTTGACCTGATTTACAGCCCAATCCTAACCAGGGCTACCTCAGAGCATGTGCTGAATGCTGTTGGTTGGCTGGGAGAGGTAAGTAAAGATTATAAATAAGATATAAGTAAACCAACAGGTCCCCTCAGACCTAAAGCAGCTCTTTGAGGAGCAAGTCTGGGCGAGGAAGAGGGGACAAGATCTGGCACGTGTGGATGATGCCAAGATCCACCCTGGTTCCACTCCACCCCGATCTGCCCCGACTGTGGAGATACTGCAGCCAGCCATTCCCTGCTTGAAGCTTACTAGCTCGTGCACCATCGTTAGCAGGCCACAAAACAATGGAGCGGCTGAGGCACAAATAGCCCTGGCTTTATGCTAGCAATGTGCAAGATCTGCCAGTGTAAAATCTGCATAGGACTGAGCCATAAATAATCATTTCACTTACAAGGGACCCTGGCAAATGTAGGTCTGAGAAGAAAAGGAAGGGCCTCTCACAGGGAAAACTCACCAAACTACAATTCTCAGGATTCTTCGGGGAAAATCATTACAATTAAAACTGGATGTACCATATACTAGATATAACCAAAGTTGTTATTAGCCGCAGCTGAACTAGATCGTTTCAGAAGTGGCAGGAATATAAATTTGGATGAGGTTAACCTAATGGAGCAATGTTTTAGAACAGTGGTTCCCAAACTATGGGTTGAGACCCACCAGTGGGTTATGAGCAGTGATGTCATTCAGGGGGAACGGACCAGAACGGGCGTTCCGGATCCTAACAGGCTCCGTGGCTGTTTCTGGGTTCCCGACAAGTGCCAATCAAAAGTGAGTTCCTGTTCCTAAATCATTTGAATGACACCACTGGTTATGAGCCAATTTCAGGTGGTTCACAAAGCACCTAGAGCAGCCATACTGAAAATATGGGAAGATGGGATGCTGGAAAGGGGGAAGGCTATATGGTTGTTTTGCTTGTGTAAAGGTTGTAAATAGGCTTTTGTTCTTTCTGATTCACTTTGCTATTGGAAAATGGCTGAAAAAGGACCCAATTTAGAGCTGCATTCTCAGGAAAGCAGCAGGTTCTGGGGTCACTTTGCGGTTTTATCCTTTTATCCATTTCTGGCTGTGTTGTCACTTCCAGTGGGTTCCAGACAGACTGTCATTCTAAAAAGTGGGTCCTGGTGCTAAAACATTTGAGATCCAATGTTTTAGAACATTAGCAAATTAAAGGCAAACTGTTTCCCATCTGCTCAAGATTCATCTTCATCAGTTCATTCCCAAATGTAGCAACCTTCTTGAAGCAGAGCTTTAGTTGTGGTTTGTCAGTGATCTGTGAATTCAGGCATAAAACAAAACCACATTTGAACTAGATGTTGTCTGCAAATCAATTTCAAACCAAGGTTTCAGAACCTGGTTTTGTTGGCCTCAAACAAACCATGGTTTGTGGCAAGCTTGTGTCTGACGTACTGTGAAACTATAGTTTAGCTCAGCTATTTACAACCAGTGTGGTGTTATGCATTGGTGTGCCGCGAATGGTCTGCAGGTGTTCCATGAGTTTGGCAGATTTATTTAAAACATCATTTATTGAGGGATGTGAGCCCCACACCAGCAGCATGTTGTAAGCCCCACACCAGCAGCATGGTGTACCTTGTCAATTTTAGCGTCTTGTCAGTGTTCCATGAGATGAAAAAGACTGAAAATCGCTGATTTAGCTAAACAAACCATGATTTCAAACTGTGCCTGGACCCAATTTCAGCCTAACGTAACTAATGTTTTCTGGCGCTGAAGTAAAACTCTCAGCTTTGTTGAGAAATAGAATGGGATACAAATATAACAGATAAGTAAGATTCAGGCAGAGGCAACATGCACAGAACAGCCTCTCCTGGGAACTGTACAACACATCACACACACATACAGATAATGAAGCCCCAACTATTTATTTATTTATTTATTCACCAAATAGCAGTCTCAGGAGGCAGCAATTTGATGTGGTGGAGCAGAAGAGGAAGGGCTGCTTAACTTTTCCCCTGCCATCTATTTTTCTGCTCAAGTTCTCCCTTGTCCTGCCCTCCTCCTCACACATACAAGTTGCTTTTCCTGCTGTGTGGTTCCAGGTGCATATTTACCATATTCCAGATTACTCTTGTTTTATTTGGATGTCTTGGTACCCAAGAACACTATACCTCTGTTTTCATATCTATGCAGACATTTAAGTGAAGAATTCAGTCTCACAATATTACTTAGCACACCCACACTGAGCAGTTGCCAACTGTGATTATACTTTGCCACAGTCACAGCAAGCAAAAAAACCCATTAGCAATTCCAAAGCCAGAGCTCCGTTTGCATTATGCTAAACAATTGCACAACATTTAAAATCCACAAATAGAACATGGTTCTTCCTTGGTTATCTGCCCTTTTTTTCCTTCCCCTTCTTTAAATTGATTTATTAATGTCCAGTATTGCTTTGCGGTTTTATCCTTTTAGCAATAATGGATGTAATATATCACAAAAACAAATTTTTAAGAGTACATCATTAGAGTGATGTAGCACTGGTAATAAACCCCCTTCACACTTGAATGAACTTAAATCAGTTTCTCTTTATTGATTTTTGGTCATAACATAATTTTTAAAGTTCAACTCAGTTAATAAAAAAAGACTTGCTTGAGTGTTGTGTGTTGTTGGGTTTTCATGTCATTTTTTAAAAAAAGGAAAGGCTGTTATAAAACCATTGTATATGGATTTGCAAATACATTTCCCCGCACACGTTAATCACGGTGAGTCCTATTTATATCGTATGTCTTTTCTCCTAGTCTGCATTTCTCAGTCAGTCTTTATTACTACTGAGCTTGGCAGACAATAGATTTGTATGACTGACTTTCTAGCCTGGTACAGTAGTAATTTTCCTGAGGAAGCGTCTCAGACTGCTGAACAACTCCCCTTCACCTAACCACATAGATCCCAATGAAGTATGCCATTTATACGTAGGTGCCAGTTATTATTCATAACTACAATTTTATTCTAGCCTTCCTCAAAGGCTGGATAGCACAGATGGGCCACAGCTCAATGGTCAAGCATATGCTTTGCATGCAGAAGCCACCAGGTTTAATCCTTACTTTTCAAGTTAAAAAAGGATCTCCAGTTGCAGCCCATCAGAGCAGGCAATACTAGGCTAGGCACACCAATGAGGTCTAAGTCAGTATAAGGCAGCCTGTTGATATCAGCCTGTGATTTAGCCTGTCTAAATACTATACTGTTTATTTTGATAAGCAAAGCATGCATGGCACCTGCGACAGTATTCACTAGGGCATGTTGCAACCCCCCAGGGAAGGCATGTGCATTTTTGGTTGGGACACTACCCTCTTAAGAGGGACCCAACCAGGGACACACAGAAGCAGTTAGCACAGCACTTCTGGATTTTGCCACTGCTGCCACTAAAACAGGGTTTTTTACTTATCTATGTGAGGTGATAGCAGTGAAACCCGGATGTGCCATGCTAATGGCATCTATGGCTCCTGGTTGGATCACTATCCTGCTAAGGGGGTAATGCCTTAGCAAAGGTTGGAAACAACTGCAGTAGGTATCCTCCCCATTATTTTAGGGGAGCAACAGCAGGAGATAATTCTGCCTTTTTGTGGGTTTCCCAGAGGCAGCTGGTGGGCCACTATGAGAAACCGGATGTTGACAAGATGGGCCTTTGGCATTATCCAGCCAGGTCTTTTCTTAAGTTCTTATTTCTGGTTTCCTGTGCTGTCTCTACTCACTACCTTTCCCTGGAAGTAGCACTTCAACTCTGCTGCTTACAGGGATGAATATGCCAAAGAACACAACACAGCCTCATGTGTTCACATTCAGTTTCACCTACCATGTAACAGCAAGTGACTGGCCCAAATCCGATGGATTAAGCAAGGGTTTGAACCCAGCTCTTCCCAATGCCCCTTAGCATTCTATCAATTTTGCTGATTTTCTCCTTTTCACATGGGGGAACGGGGAGTTTTGAAGGAAACCATTGCTAATCTACATCTCGACTAAAATAAAGAGCTATTTTTTGGTTCACAAAAGATCTCACATGCATCCAATGAAAGTTTTATTTTGCTTTCAGCAGATTATTCCTATTCTGTATCAGTCTATCACAAACTGCTTTTGAACATTCCGAAAGTTTCAAAAGCAGTCTGTGAGACACTATGTTATGAGGATGGCTGCTTTTTAAGAAAACAGGTCTCAAAGCCTCTTTGGGTGCAATGAACAAGTTGCGCCATTGTTTTGGATTCCATTGTTTTGGATGTTGACATGGCCACCTAGGGCAGACAGAGAAATAAAAAAAAACATGAAACTGCAGTTTGCGTTGCTTCACAAAGCATATTTGAAATGAAACCAATTGCTATTGCTTTCTCAGATACTAGAAATATCTTGAATTGTTCGTGCAATCAGAAGAAAAACACAAATGCAAACGAGCATATTTTGAATGTCAAGAGGAAAAAAATCCTCATTTTACTTTGAACTATACATAGATATATGCCACCATCAAGATAATTCTCTAAATTTTAAGCAGCGCATGGGGGAAAATTGCTGCACAGATTTCAGAACATACCCTATAATCTTACAACATATTTAGAATGGAAAATTAGAACCGTTCTAAACTACCAATTGTGTCAGTGAAAACAGCTTTTCATAGCAAAATGACAATTTTCTGCTTTTCAAAAGTGCCTTTGAGAATAAGAATGCTGTGGGAATAAGAAAATGTTACCTTCTCTTGCATTGTACATAACAGCAAAAAGATTTCCCCCTCTCCCCGGTTTTACAAGTTATACCTTTTTTCAATCAGTAATTTAGCTGGTGGGAAAGGATTTTTAAAATCAAGCATAAGGTAACTTAAGCCAGTGCCAACAGCTGATGATATTTTAAAATGGGATATAGTTAACAAAATAGTGCCATCAACATAATGGCTTTAAGGAACTGAAGAAAGTTCACCAAGCACAATATGTACATATATCGCAAGATACATTTGAGAAGACATTTAAATTTAAATACATACTTTACTACCCTTTGCATAAAATTCTCTTCCTTCCATTGGTGCAAATTCTTTAGACTTTAGTTATCATGGATGAAATGATGCAAGTGTTATAAATCAGAATTCTTCTGTTCTTTCAATAAGATACTGCGAGTAAAGGAACTGGGAAGTTTTACTTACTGCCAAAAGTATTGCCCACCATTGGCACAGATGTAGCCAAACTGGAAGAGCATGCACTGCATCCAACAGTGGGGCAGGGGAAGGAATTGGACAACCAGCAGGAGGTAAGTAAAAATATTTTTACGTATCCCCAGTAGTCTGCCTAATCACCTATGGGTCTCCTTGGACATATGCCAGCCATTTAGCTGGTATACGTCTGAGGAGAGAAAAAGGGAGGGGAAAAGGGCCTTGAACCTCCTGCCCTCTCCTGATCCTCCCCCAGACATTACCTCCCCCTCCCTGCCCACAACATGCCTCCACCATGAACTTACTGGCACCTACAGAGGCCTCTGGAACTACTGAGTTCCAGCACAGGGCGATCTTTGTATTATTATTTTTTTAAAGCACAAATTGACCTGCAACAAAACATTGTAGTGTCCCTCCAGCAACATCTAGAAGAAATTAGTAGTTCCATTTTGCTTTCAAACTGATATGCCCTTGACTACTTGAATTCACTGTTATCAGGAGGAAAGACGGCAACAAAAATGGCTGGGTTTTTTTTAGATCAAAAAATTCCAAAATATAAGAAAAGTTCTGTACTCTGGGGAGACAAAGGTGATGACAGCTTAAAATATCTTTTGCTAAAAATAAATACTAGGTCATTCCAACCTTTGTGTTATCTAAAAGCTTATCCTTTTAGCCTTAGACCAATGCTCAACTAATATTTGGATAGTTTGGAAATATAAACCCCTAATATGCTCTAAGGCAACCAGGTAAAAGTCATGAGACTTGGAGCCAAGCAAACCCAGGCTACAACCCAAAATTATGATCTTGCAAAGTAATGGATTTTCAGCTGTCTTCAAGGGCATCATTCTGCTTTTTCTGTTACAGTCCTTTTGTCATTGTTTACTGGAAATTGTGCGTCAGTAGCTTTTTTGGAGGCAGAAATATTCAATCCAGCATTGGGCTAATGCTTTGCCAGTGATCAGCTAGAATCTGGTAATACTTAAGCGACTACAGTTTTACTTGGGTTAAGAGACTTGCTTACTGGGAAATAACTGACATTGAAGGAAACAAGGTCACAATGGCATTCCTTACCAGCAGTAAAACAATAAAGCTGAGGTTGCAGATATAAATAAAAATGAAACAATTATCTTCTATTGTTAAGCTCTGCAAAAATGGACACAAAAGGGGAAGACTACTAAAGAAAGAAAGAAAATAAAAAGGAATTAGGATATTAAATCTTGCTCTTCTGCTAGGGCACCGGCAATTGGCTCTAAGGGGACAATTAAACCCTAATGCTGAATGGGGTGAGAAGCAGCCTCTGTGGCAGGCGTGCTGCTCTTTAAAGAAATGTAATGAAAGGTGGCATTGATGAATAGCTGATCTGTTCGTTGCTTGGATAAGATGCAAATCCATAACAAGGAAGAGGGGTTCTCAGCAAAGAAGATGGACATCACAGGATAGGAAGGTAAGTAACAGACTGCACCGAGCAAAGTTCACCCCTCTGGGTTTTGGGGTTTGAGATTTTAAGATTACCTTTGTATGAAATATGCCTCTCTGCACCACCAAATTCTTAGCCAACCAATTGTATGAAAACATTTCCATTATTCATCTCCTGACATTACACTGCACACATATGGATGAAAAACACTACTCATGTTAAAATGACACCCTCATTAATTGGCCCACAGTCAACAGGGAACATGAGGTTGGCACTTTCTTTTTAAATGCTTATCTCTATCTATTGATAGTATTCAGACTCCCTCCTCAATTTCCTTGTCTAAATTTTGATTAAAGAAATGGATATTTTTTGTTTGTCAGTCCTTACTCTTGCTTGACTCGTGGGCCCCCATGTCCACAGATCTGGTATTCATGGATTCAAGTTTCTGCGGATAGGGGGAGACACGGTTTAATATTGCTTAGATCCTATTTGCTACAAAAAAAAATGTTCTTCCTTTTACAGGTTGCTATAAGCATACAAGCTTAGAGTGATGTGGAGGCTTGAAAAAGACTAGATTGAAACCTAACAGAAGCAATTAACGTCCTAGTGTATGAGCGAGCGTTGTGTTTTCATATCTATGATGACCTGTAAAACAGGAGCATGTGGTCATTGGAGGCAGGTGAGGTTGAGCCTCATTGGAGCTCCTGGACCTGAGCTCCTGGACAAGACTAGAGATGTTCTCTGGTAATATCCAGAGCCTTTCCATGTGCAGCCTCTGCATGCTTCAGAAATCCCTCCTGGAGGTGTTTAAAAAGTACGGTTTTGGGCACTCTTTAAACACCTCTGGGGGGCAGGGTTCTGAAGCCCACAGACTGTTACGTCACTTTCAGGTCACTGAGCTTTGTGAGGTTCTCATCTCATTGAGGTTCTCATTGACACAGAACGTCGACAAACACCACTGCTGTAAAAGGACGTTTACAGTGGTAAGGACCTAAACAATGTTAATGGGCTGGTGGAGGTGGGAACATGGGGATACAGGAAAAAAAACTTTATATGATTGGTGAAGAAAGAATTAAAAAAGCATAATGTAACTGATGTTTCTAGCTAATCTTGGCCTGGCAGTGTTCAGTTTCCTATGGAGATGATACAGGCTAAGTCATTCATACAGATTCTACTACAAAACTAAAACTATTTCCTCCAGCACACTAATGCGACCTATTTTATTCTGAGGCTATCCAGGCTTGACATAACATAACATACATAACATACATTAAAAAAATTCAGTTAGACAAAAAAAGCACAGTCTTTTCAAAGACACACTTCCAACACATTCCAGAATGACCAAGAAACAGAACCCAGGGAGAAGCACTATAAGACAGCAAGAAGAGGACTGTAACTGGAAGACAAAGGGGATACTTGAAGGAACCTATCCCAGATGCTACTTAACTAGAAATCTTCAGTCATGTTCTCAAACATTTATTTTCATAAACATATACCATTACTTCCCTAACATACACCTTAGATTGCCAGGATTTAGTGAAGTAAATCCTCAGTCTGGTGTTCTCCTTGGGGGTGGTGCAAGGGTAATAGTCTACTTTAAAATGCCAAATGCAGAGGAGTGGCAGCAGGACACAAGTATCTGGTTGTCTTGTGTGCTCCCTGAGGCATCTGGTGGGCCACTGTGAGATACAGGAAGCTGGACTAGATGGGCCTTTGGCCTGATCCAGCAAGGCTTTTTCTTATGTTCTTAAGTAAAATATGGAAACCCTAACCCATGTAAGTCTTCGCACAGTTGCATTATCAGGGCCACACTACACATCATATTTGGCCATGCATGTTTACTTTTTTCTTTAAACGAAGCAATGAGGCCCTGAGCCAGATCAAAATCATAACTGGGGGTATAAGAATAGGAGCTTCCACAGTAATTTTATCTCAGGAAGAAAGCTCTCATCGATCCTGAAAGGAATAACAGCCATGAGGTTCTCATGTTGTATCATGACCTGGCCCTCAATGTTTGACCCTCAGAGTAGTAGAGAAACAAGAGCTGTGGTTCAGTCAGGATTCATCCTGGGCCCTGCCATTTTCCTCACAAAATCCCTCTGTTAGACCACCTCTCTCATATTTCTGCTGCGATGGTTGAAGAGAAGAACTTTTAATCTCCCCAACAGATAATTGGGGCTCAGTTGTCAGGCTGAAGCACTACAAGGGAACACAGGGCTCCAAAAGATTAAGCTTTCCCACATGCAGCTGACCTACCTCGGTGAAAAATAGCTATAGACTGTATGTGAGCTATTGAAGTTCGCCGAATCCCTTGCATTTAAGAAGGAAGATTTGCTGCTGATTGGATTATAATGTAAGTCAGAAATCTTGGGTATTAAAGATAAACCACATTATTATGTGTATAGATGAATGTGTGGTCATGGGGCACATTAGTTACTAACTTTTAAATGGAGATTATTTTTCCTAATGAAAAAGGAGAAATAATCCTTTATGGACGTGCTTCAGTTTTAATACTTTCTGTCTGACAGCTACATCTGTATGCGACTAGTTCTGACACTGCGTGAGACATTTACAGTTTATAATGCATCCTTTGAGAGTGTCATATTACCTTGCCTCATCCAAAAATAGATAGAGGGAGGCAGTACCTTTCATATTACTAAAACCATGAGGACAACCACCTACAAAAAAAAAACCCCAGACGAACACTAATGATAGCATCACTGACACTGGAATTATTTGAATAAATTATTCAAATCAATAGAGTGCCGATTTTACTTCATTCAAATGCATGTTATCAATTTGTGTGTTCACCAATGAATGTCTATGAAACAGGCAACCATTAATATAATGCAGGTCAAATCCTCAAACTACTTTGAACAGTTCCATTGATGTCAATTAGGCTGATCAAGATTAAGGGCGCAATCCAACGCCACTGTTAGGCCAACATTAGCTGCTACTGGCACCCTCGCTTCAGTGCTGCTGCATTTGGTCTGACGCTAGAAGCAGAGTTGGCCCAACAGTGCTGGCCAAAGCCCGCGATGCTCCGCTCCTGCACCAGCCGAGTTTATTCTGGGTGGTTGTTAGGCCACAACCAAGCGCATGGTCCCAATTTGGGCCATGCGGAGTCCTCGGCTGTGTGCCTGCTAAACAGCAGGCACAGAACCTAGGAGCCCATACATGGCTGGTGCCTACCCAGGGGTAAGGGAGCCTATGGAGGCTTCTGCCTGCTCCTAAGCTGTGCTGAATACAGCGCAGGCCCGCTGGCCTGCTAGAGCAGAGGCTTTTTTATAATCTGATAGCCCACTGACAAAGCACTAAAAATTATCAAGACACACCATCAATGTTTTTGACAATTGACAAGAAGCTTATAAGCCCCAATGGCCCTAATAACAAATGACGCACCCTAAACTCCAGGGATATTATTAATTAATTAATTAATTAATTAAATTTATACCCCACCTTTCTGCCCATAGGCACACAAGGCGGCTTACAACAATAGAAATAAAATACAAGAAAAAATTACAATTTTACATTAAAAACAATAATTTAAAAACTACATTAAAACAATTAAAATTTAAAAAACAACAGTAAGCCCCGTGGATCATAAAATACAAGCAAGAATATCAAAAACCAGCCAGCCTGTCAACAATTAAAAGCTTTTTGAAATAAAAAGTCTTTCGCCCCCGCTGGAATATTGCCAAAGAGGGAGCAGTTCTTAATTCTAAGGGGAGGGTGTTCCAAAGTCGGGGGGCCACCACTGAGAAGGCCCTCTTCCCGGCCGCTGTCCCTCTGACCTCTCCTTGTGGCGGCACAGTCAAAAGCCCCCCCCAGATCAGGGGTGACCAGAGATGTTCTCCAGTCAGTCCAGGAGCCTTCCTGAGGCCCAAAGAGATTGTGCGGCCTCTACAAGTTTCAGAACACACACACTGCAGAGGCATATTGCTCCTGGGGCATGACATGGCACCTGCCATGGGTGCTGCTCAGGGGGATGGGTGCAAGCTTGTGCTCACCAATTGCTTCCCCAGTTGGGGAAGAAATTGGCATGCACGTAACCTCTCCCATGGCTTCCCATGAAGCCAAGGGAGCGTCTGGGTGCCTATGGCTATGGTCCAAGTGAATTTGCCCTGGTCACATCAGCAGGATCTTCCCCATGCAAAGGGTCCTGCTGCCGCGGCCTGGGTGAATTCGCCCAGGCCGTGTTGACAGGACCCCCGCACCCCTTTGGTTTCCCAGGTCGGGAAGCCAGGGGGACGTGTCTTGATGTCACATGTGGCATCATGACGTCACGTAGCGTGCCTGGGGCACTTAAAAGCCTCTGACCCCCCCCCCCCAAGGTGCTTAACAAGCACTTCTAGTTTTTACCAAAAACCAGAAGTGTTTTTAAAACACCTCCGGGGAAGGGGTGCCTGATGCCTGCAGAGGTCACATGTGGCTTCTGCAGGATGCAGAAAGGTTTTGGAGGTCCAGGTACAGCAGAGAACATCACAGCGTGTCCCTACCAAATTCCTGTGGCACATCTGTGGACCATTTGCAGCACACCAATGTGCCACAGCACAGTGGTTGAAAATAGCTGTGCTAGAGAACAAGAGGTCCTATCTGTCAATTTAAACAATTTCATCTTTGAGCTATGCCCTGCTCTTATATCAGTTTGCCTAGCCACAAATATTAAGGAAAACAGCAATTAATCATTGAGGCAGTTCTTTCTCATGCCAATATTGGGAAAGGATGTTGAGACAGGGAACACAGAGCCCTGGGGTTACAGGACAGTAAATAAAAATGCATTATGACCAACTTGTTCTGAATGGAGAAATAAAAAAATCAATGCATTGCAACCTGACATAAATATTCATGTGACGAGACACTGTGCCTTGAAATCCCCTTGTCAATCAATAAGGAGCAAGTGTGTTGAGGAAGAGAGGTTTAGTGGCTTTTCTCCTTATGATGCAGAGATTAAGGGCTATGTCACAAAGGCTTGCTGGTTTCCTAAGGCTCAGAGGGTGGTGCCTGAGAACTCAAGGGTGGCAACCTGACTGAGCAGGGAGAAGAGCCAGGGGAAAAATCAAGCTTTTGAGGGGTGGGGTGGGGTGGGGTGGGGTAAGAACTGCTCTCCGGTTCTCCTCCTAGCTCATTTTTATTTTGAATCATTGTTGTTTTTCCCATGTACTTTCAAAATACATGCTGCTTTAATTAATGCCTGTTAATGAATGCAAGAGATGGTGGGAGCGACTGATGGCGAGCACGAGATTTGAGGGTGCCATTTTACTGCTGTGTGCGTGTGGCTATGCCAGGGGGCGTGGCTACATCAGGGGGCGTGGCTACATCAGTGTGGCTACGTTGGGGGCGTGGCTACAGGCACCCCCAATGTTGAAGTCAAGTCGACTCCCCTGCTCTAAGACATGTGTACCATGTGCACATAGGAGAAATGTATTGTGATTGCAGGGACCAAGGATAGTAGCCTGTGGCATAACTCAATGAAATGACATGAAATGAAGAGGGAGGCAAAATTATAGATGCAACAATTCAGGTGTACCCACAGTGGCATTCCTGGCCCCAGTGCCACCTGTGGCCACAACCACAAATTGCCCCCCTCCCTGGCCAGGCAGCTGCCCCCAATAATTACACCCATTGCCTCACATTTGGAGACCTTCGGAGTGTCAGGGAGGCTATTTGCAGCCTCCAAACCCCTCAGAAAGCCTTGTAAGACCTCCAAAAGACCTTAAAACATCACTTCCGACTTCTTGAGGAAACCAGAAGTGACTTTTTCATGCCTTTCAAAGGCCTTCTGTGGGAGGTTCCATTTCCAGAACCCCGCAGATGCGGATAACTTTAGATAACCGGATCTGTAGGGTGGACCAACCTGTACCCTTTGAGCGCAACTGGAAGTGCCCTCCCACTGCATCTAGAGGGGGTTATGAATTGTCTAAGATGCACTTCTGGTTTCCCGAAAACCAGAAGTGTGTCTTAGACACCTCCCACAGGTTTTCTGATATGCAGGGAGGTTGTCCATAGCCTCCCTGCGCCTCAGAACACCCTCTGGATGTGACCAGAGGACACCTCCAGTCAAATCTGGAGGGTACAGGTTGGCGTTCAGTGCGAGTCAGGGGACATGCGTTCAGCTGAATCCATGGATGCAAAATCAATGGATGTAAAGTTCGGACCTGTACAGTCCTATAAGTAGCAGAAGTGTGGAATGCATTTTTACTCTACTTTTAAATTGTACCACAGTGTCTGTCACGTGTCACAATGGAAACTGAATAGTAGCACAATTCTATGCACAGAGCCGTAACGTTCTACCCCAGTGCCTGGAGCAGTGGCGTCATGACTCTGCCCATTTGCGCCCCCATGGCAGGATAGGCAGCTTTCCCCATCCCCAAAGGAGGAAGCACTAGGGAGATCATGCACATCTCCCAGGAGGAGGGGGGCGCACGATCTCTCCAGCACTTCCTCCTTCGGGGAGGGGACGGGGAAGGCTGCCTATCCCAATCCTGCGCCCCAATTTAGCTGAGCACCTGGAGCAGGTGCTCCTCTGGCTCCACCCCTTTTATGCTTCTGCCTATGCATATCTACCAAGAAGTAAATCCCATTAGTTCAATGGGACTGTCTCCCAGGTAAGTCTGTATCAGACTGCAATGAAGATTCGTAACTGTATGTAATATTAGAGGTTGTAATGGTCAATTGTAATGGTAGAGGCTGGTATTGTTCATTGAGAAAGAGGGATTTGATTTATCACGCGTGATGCTCTTGTACAAGCGCTCCAAATTTTTGGGAATGATTTTTTTAAAAATGACTTAATGGGATCTTTGAATTGCAGATAACATTTCACGATGTTCTAAATGTGACTTCTTAACCATGTTCAAGCACTGCTACCTATAACCATACAGAAATGTGTATTAATTTGTGTTTGCTATGGCCATAAGTTAACAGGGATTCCTGTATTAAATACCTACTGATCGGGCTATTTGCTTCAAAAAGACCCAATTTTCCTGCTAAGCGAACACTATTTGACTTTTGTCTGTGTTCATGACTCAGTTTGTGCCAAATGCCTCACTAAGTTTCTCAACCCCTACTTTGCACTTCTAAGATTTGTACAGAGTTTAGCAAGCTTGGACACAATGTAAAAAAAGAGACCAGCCAATAAAACCCCAGCAGCCACAAGGAGCCAGCGATTAAAGCAAAAAATAAAATCTAGTCAATAGATTTTGAAAGGGTAAAACAGCAGACAAGAGCAGACTAAAAAAATTCCAACATCACTCAGAATTGACATTAATTTGGTCAGGCTTTTAATCAATAATTACAGGTTTATTTTAGATGGATATTTATATTTTATTACGCTATAAATTGTTTATTTGCCCTGAGCCATATGAATGGCATGGTTTATAAATGCAAATATATATAAGTGCATATTAGCTTGATATTAACTAAATCCTTTTAAGCTTGCATCATCCACTAGTCAAATTAAACGAGCTTTTAGTGAAAAAGCACTACTGTGGTTCATGTCTGGAAGTCAAGGAGCATCATTAGCTCCCATGATCTCCAATATTGTTCACGGCTTTACCATTCAGCCCTTGAACTTTAATGGCACTAAAATATAATCAAATGGTAGCCTTTAAAGTAATTTGTTTTGTCCCTGGTAATTAAACAGTTGCCTTTGCACTCAACATAAGAACTGAAATACGCCTCAATAGCATCCAGCAGACACTTTCATTTCATCCCAGCAGAGCTCCTCCAAAAACGCAGGTGGAATCAACATTTTACAGAATGTAACCATAAACAGCACAAAACAACATGATTTAAGAAACATTTGGATCTTGGCTTTCAGACTACGGAAAAGAAGTTGGGCCATATGCTGTCCAGAGGAATAATAAGAATTTACAACACATTAGGTGCAAGCTTGGTTAAAAAGGTAATCCGCAACCGCAATCAGGGTGCAATCCTAACCTGTGCTGGAAGAGGCAGGCAGGCTGGCATCCAGCTGCAGCACAACCTGGAGCAAGGGAATGTTATTCTCCTTACCCCATGTCTTCACCAGCCAGCCCTATGACTCATGGGTGCAAATCAGAGCAGCCTTTGTAATGCTGGTTGTGCTGGGGACAGGGTTAGGATCCGGCCTAAGTGCCCAGGTTGGTCCCACTCCCCTCCCAGGCCTGATCCGTCTCCCAGACCACCCTACCCTGTCAAAAACTGCCTCCTTTCCACCCTCCCGACACCCTCTCCAGCTCCCTGTGCTGCCTGCTCAGGCTGGCACAAACCTACGTGCCCCAAGTGCAGGTACAGGGTGGGGTGGGTTTGGACTGTGCTGTCAATCATTTATGTAGAAATGGCACATTGTAAGAACAATGTATTAAATCCGAGGTGCACACATGTGTGCAAATCCTGCATTCAGACTTCATCTGGTGCCATTCCGAAGGGCTCACTTGGGAGGAGAACTTTTGATAAGGTGGGCAACAACTGAATGTGGGTGGTGGTGCTGAAACACCCTCACGTGTTTTTTTCACACAGAATACCATAAGCAGAACGTGGCATACTGGCCAATGCTAATATAAACTGAGTTTCTGGAAGTACTTAAAACATGTTGATTCTAAGCCAGGGATGGCGAACCTATGACATGCGCGTCAAAAGTGACACACCAACGTTCGCCAACACCTGACAAAAAACTGAGTTTGTTTTACTCATTTTTTTAAATTATTTGATGTTTCTTTATGAAATACATAGCACCACACATGATTGGATTGGATTTTTGATTTATATAAATGAACAAAGAATTGTTTCTCTTTTGTTTGGAAGGGAGGTTGACATGCCAGCAAAGCCAAGTTAATCATTTTCCAAAGTTTTGACACGCTGAGCCATCACTGTTCTAAGCACCTGTCTTCACAAGCCATCAGCTGTACCACCATATTTGGTGCTTACCATGAATCTAGTTCTCTTCCAATCCCATTCCCACACATGGAGTCCTGAAATAATTAATCAACAGTATTCCAAAGAAATTAAGCAAATTAGTAGGTAGACATGTCCACAGAAACTGCTTAGCTGAGGCTCAACTAGGAGGAGGGCATGATAAAAAGTTTTTAAAATAAAATTGAAGAAAAACATTTCTGAGACAAAATGGCATTTGCTCCTACATGGAGCCCCAAGTCTACTGAGATTGCAGTTACTCTTGGGAAAATATGCATCTTACTAAAGCATCACCACTGCTGCTGCTGGCCTTGCAGGAAGAGGGGTTCAGAACAAAGGAGGATAAACAGGGGCTGTGTAAGGAGAGAGGATATAGTAGGAATTCTTCTCTGGGTGAAGTCACCATTAGAAGACCTTGGATTCATTCATTCAAATTCATTCAAATAGTATTTATATGATCTCAGTATGTTCCAGAAACCTCAAGCCACTACTGAATAATTGAAGTCTATGTTTTGGCAAACGATCCGCAAATGTTTAGCAAAATACTTACAGTGGACCATTCTACTGGATCTTTCCATGGGCCATTGTAAAATATTCTGAACCACTAGAAACAACAACACAGTAGCAGAAAAGATTTCTTTACCATTATCACCAGGTACTAATCAATCAATCAATCAATCAATCAATCAATCAATCAATCAATCAACAGGTACTTATATACCGCTTTTCAACACAAGTTCACAAAGTGGTTTTACAGGCAAATAGAAATAATAAAGTTAAGTAGCTCCCTGTCCCAAAGGGCTCACAATGTAAAAAAAAATGAGAAAACCACCAGCAACAGCCACTAGAAAAGACACTGCACTGGGGTGAAAAGGGACAATTACTCTCCCCCTGCTAAATATAAAAGGAACACCACTTGAAAAGTGCCTCTTGCCCAGTTAGCAGGGGTGAATCTCAGAAATGAGCACTAGCACATGCTCTATTGCAGTGGTTCTGAAACATTTTAGCTCTGAGACCCACTTTTTAGAAAGACAATCTGCCCAAAACCACCGGAAGGGCTGTCATCATCAGAAGTGCCGTCATTGTGACGCCAGAGCCTGCTGCTTTCCTAAGAATGCAGCAATAAGGTGGGTTATTTCTCAGCCATTTTCCAATAGCAAAGTGGATCAAAAAGAGAAAAAAAAGCCTTTTTACACCTTTGACACAAGCAAAATAACCACACAGCCTTTTCCCTTTTCAGTGTCCCATCTTCCCACATTTTCAATGATGGCTATGCTAGATGCTATAGAACCCACCTGAAACTGGCTCACGACCCACCTACTAGGCCCCAACCCACAGTTTTGAGTAACACGGCTCTATTGAATTTGTCATCACACTTTCTCTGTTGTCATGCCAACAGCCATTCCTCCTGTTTCATTGCTCACAGTTGAAGAATATTGGGGTGATGCCAGAGCTCTGCACACAGGGAGCGCTTAGGAGCGATTGCGTCCGTCACCTAGGTCATCTCCACATTCCAAATACTGACCACAGTACCAACCTAACTGCCACCTAGGCTAGCAGGAAAATCCATCAGTCATCAGGAAATCATTGGACCCCTCAATTTCCAGGCAGACCATTCTAACTGACACCTCCACTACACCACGTTAACCCTCCGCTCACGCACATTCCCTTAGTCCACCACAGGGAGCATTCACACTCCATCTGCACATTCCTGTAATCCCATATTGTCAGCAGTCCTCATGAGTCTGTGGCTCAGTCCATTTCCAGGCGAAGCCAGGCAATCCTTCTGTCCTGTAGGCACATCCTTGGGTCTTCCTGGAGCAGATGCATGACCAGCATTCTCCCAGCTCGCTTCTCATGGTTCTGCTGCTTCTTCCCCTCCTCCTGGGTCTACCTAGGCTGCCTTCCTCCTCAGCCGCAGGGCCTAGCCTCTTTTAACTCTCCCTGATGGGGAAAAACCCTCCAGATGGGCTTGGTCTCTGAGCGATGGCATGATCCCTGCCCCTACTCCTTTGGAGACCAGGGTAGGGTGACATGGGGGAAGAGAAAATCAACTATTGCTACAGGTAGTCTTAAATTATCCCAAAATAAGGACTCTTATCCCAGAAGTATGCAAGGCAGGCTGTTCAGCACAAGGTCAGTTTCAGCACGTATCTTTCCAAATCTTTGAAATTGTTCTCTCATCAAAAAGAAAGAGAGCTCTGTTTAATGAGCAAGCCTAATGAAATTTTTAATGGGCCAGTGGTCTGAATCAGCACCTTTGTCTTTGGGGATTACACAAGGACAAACTAAGCAGTCACAATGAAAGTATTGGCAATATACTTTGGGGGACATTCCTGGATTTCCTGTTATTTCACTTTATCATTATACAATGGCTTCTTGGTCAATGTGCCACCATCTGTCAGCAATTGCCTTACGACTGTGGGCTGGATGATGGGCCGAATGCAGCCTGTGAGTCATAGGTTGCTATAAGTCATGTAGGAGGAAACGCAGTGTGAAAAGATGGCTTTAAAATCATTGTGACTGATCCTGACCATCTTGCGGCTGTACAGCCATCACAATGTGAGATGCAAGGGCTAAAGAAGAATAGAGAATCTATACTAATCACAACCTCAGATATGCAGATATGCAACCTCAGATATGCAGACGACACCACTCTAATGGCAGAAAGTGAGGAAGACTTAAAGAACCTGCTGATGAGGGTGAAAGAGGAAAGTGCCAAAATTGGCTTGAAGCTCAACATTAAAAAAACTAAGATCATGGCCACCACTCCCATCACTTCCTGGCAAATAGAAGGGGAAGAAATGGAAGCAGTGACAGACTTTATCTTCCTGGGCTCCAAGATCACCGCAGATGGTGACTGCAGCCATGAAATTAAAAGACGTTTACTTCTTGGGAGGAAAGCTATGGCGAACTTAGACAACTTAATCAAAAGCCGAGACATCACCCTGCCAACAAAGGTTCGCATAGTCAAAGCTATGGTTTTCCCAGTAGCTATGTATGGCTGTGAGAGCTGGACCATAAGAAAGGCAGAGCGCCGAAGAATAGATGCTTTCGAATTATGGTGCTGGAGAAGACTCTTGAGAGTCCCCTGGACTGCAAAGAGGTCCAATCGGTCCATCCTACAGGAAGTCAAGCCTGATTGCTCCCTGGAAGGACAAATGCTGAAGCTGAAGCTCCAATACTTTGGCCACCTGATGAGAAGAGAGGACTCTTTAGAAAAGACCCTCATGCTGGGAAAGATTGAAGGCAAAAGGAGAAGGGGGCGGCAGAGGATGAGATGGTTAGATAGTGTCACCGAAGCGATGAACATGAAATTGGGTGAACTCCGGAAGCTAGTGGAGGACAGGGAGGCCTGGCGTGCTGTGGTCCATGGGGTCGCGAAGAGTCGGACACGACTTAGCGACTGAACAACAACAACAACAACTAATCACATCCAGCAAGCAAATGAATACTGCCTTTTCTCTTCACTTTGGCTTTTATTTCTTGTTGTAAATGTTTTGAGAAAACAATGCTAGGACTACACACCTTGAGGAAAAGGGTATGCTGCAAAGTGCTTGATATATATGCATACACAATACATAAGCACTGTGTCAGTTTGCAGATGCACCCAGCCCAAAATAAACTTTGTTTGGTGTGTATCCTCACACACCCAAGGACGAGTGGCTGCAACCCTTTCTGCATTCAAGCAGGCTATATGCTTCTACTCAACTTTCCTGACCTTTGCATTGTTGGAAACAATTCCGAATGCATTCCCATGACTTTTCAGTGATGCCGATTTGTTATGTGTGTATTAAGGCATAACAAAAGAATTAACTTAACACCTTTAGTTGGAACAGTTATGACATTTATCCTTATGGACCTGGCAGAAAAACTCTGCTTTTAAATACAAGGACCTTAATCTACTTGGATTGCTATATACCATTCTTAGCTCCTTAATTCCTTGTAGCACCCCCCATCTGCTCCATCTCATCGGGGGGGGGCACCTTTACATCCCAGGGGTTGGGAAGGATGCATTGAGAAATGTTGGGCTGGGTCTCTAAGAAAAGGGGGTCAAAAGGAGACTAGCAGTAAATGCATACAGTTTGTGAGAACAAATAATCTGGTTGCAAATAATCTAATCAATCTAATCTAAACAAATGATCTAATCTTGCTTGTTGAAATCACACCTGATTTCAATTTCCCTTCTTCCCTCCCCATCCTGCATATCTCTCAGTTTTTGCAATGAGGACCCTCAACATGAATTCCGATACCCCTTATGCAGTCAGCCAGCAGGGGGACCTTTTATATCCAGCTACACTGTTGCGGGGCTTGGCTGGGGTCTTCCAGTACTTCTCTGGGTGTCCAACTATATATTGTACTCCTGGGAGAAGGGGATGTGCAGTATCCTCACCCCAGAGACCAGTCAAGCCCAGGCAACAGAGGAGGCCCTCGCCCCAACCCCAGGGATGCACCCATTTTCATCCCCCTTGTCCGTCTTTCCTTGTTCCTCCTGCAACCATTTATCCTCGCCTCTTCAGTTCCTTCCCCTTCTTGCTTTTTTGCTACAAACTTTCAGTCCTGTCTTTCCTGCTGATTTCCTTCACCTCAGGGCCATTAGGAGCACTTGAGATTACAGCTACCCTGGAACAGGGGTGTCATACTATTGTTAGAATTCACATTACACCTTTTTTCTGTTCCACTACTGTATCCTAAAACCTTCTCACTCCAGTGCTTATATTAAGCTCTGGGCTGACTGCCAATCCTGAACCTGATTGCTGTAGAGCTATATATCTGAGATATGGCATGTTGTATATGCAAGCAAATCCATTTTCAAAAGAATTAAGAGTGCAATTCAACAGCTCCAGTTGTAAACAAGGAGCCCAGCATGTACATGGCTTTTCACTTTGCAAGAAGATATGCATTTTGTGAACAAAAGAAATATGTATTTGGGACTTTTCCACCATACTCTTGGTATGTAACATGCAATCAATGGGATTTTGTCTTATCTATGATTCCTTGGGCAATTCTGATAACTAATCCAGAATGGAAATTCTGCAAGCCATTGAATTGCACTGTCTCCAATTCCCACTGCTATTACCCATATAAACCACACATAGGACCTCAACACCACACTAGTAGCTCTTAGGTCACCAAATGAGAATCACTGCAATAAATCAAGCTTACCAGATCTAATTAAGAATATGAAGTGGAGTGTTACATGCTCATTGTAACATCAGAAATGCCAGCCATCCCTGGGTATTTATGGTGTTAGAAGCCCAGGGTTCTTTAAAAACAGTTTGCATGATATGATTGCAGAACTAAGATTAAAAGTCTCACGTCTGCACAAAGGCAAGAAGTCTGTACACATAATTCCAGACTCCTAAAGAAGCTTAGCAAAATATAACATGGGACTTTCATGTTGAGGAGGAGCAGTTTTCATAACTGCAATACTGCTGAATAAGTACAATACTGCTGCCAACGGTCCTTTGGCATCTTACCATGTCCAAGAAAATGATATGCAAATGATGCTAATTACATACAATTAAAATATCTGAATTAGCTAGCTGTAGCCCTCTAGCATGAAATCCAGTTCCCTGGTGGTCCTGAGCAATTTGCCAACCCCTGCTGTAACCAAAGCTGGTGCGCAGACGTCCCTGACAACACACAGCCCGAGTCTTCTGAGGCAGTGCCTCTTGCTACGGGAAGACAAGTCTAGAGGCCTGAAAAGAGATGGCAACACTTCACACTGTCGTCTGATTGCATCAGGCTGAGCACAGCAAAAGAAATAAATATTTAGACAGGGAAGATGATACCCTGAACACATCAACGTGTCAGTTCTGATAAGTGACAACTGAGAAACACCCTCCTCCTCCTTTCCCGGCTCATACAAAACTCGCCACCTCTCACCGTCTCATCCAGATGGTGTGTTGAGAGCTCCTGCACACTTAGTTCCTAGAAAGCTTAAACTCTACACCCAATCTGCCACATTATTTTTATGTCTCTCTCCTCTGATTCATTTGTCAATGCCAATGAGTCTATTACAGTGCTTGCTCTCTTTCTCGCAGGTATTTATGATTAAACACACTTGCACACAGGACTAAATTAGAGTTTGGTTACAGCAGTCCAACAAGATAATTAAGGGCCTCAAAATTAAGGTATCTTAGGAGTTTTTGCAATTAAATAAGAAAGCTTTGTATATTTTAAGGAAAAGCCTGATGATCTCTCTCTCCCCCACCCCTCCATGTCAGGAATCTAGGAGTCATTTGATAAATAAGGACTTGTTCACATATTATGTGCTTCTATGTGCCAAATTTGATTTAGCAGCAGTACCAGGTAAAATAAGATTTATAGGACTGCTTGCTGTATAGACCACACAGAAGGGCAAGATCTGTGTGAAACTTTGTGTAGTGCTCTGGGTTAATTTGGCAGACATCTTTCCCCCCAGAATGCCAGGACCCTTGAGAACCTTCTTTAGGGCAATTCTATCATGTTGATTCTAAGGGTGCAATCCTAACCTGGAGTTAGGCTGGCATAGTTAGGCCAGCCAAGTCTGGACGGCACAAGGGACACCAGATGTGTGCCATCCTCCCTGATTCAGAAAGTGGTCCCAACATGCTTATGGTGGCTCTTGTGCTGGCCGAACTTTGCTGGTCTAACTGTGCCGGCCTAACTCCAGGTTAGGATTGCACCCTAAATGATCTATCTTCATTTTGTTTTTTTCCCCATAACTTGACACTGGAGCCTCAGGCCATTACTGAAAATGTTTTCAGTCAAAACTCAACACAAAGGTCAGCATGCTGCTTAATCCCATCAGGTTCAATGTCTATCAGTAATGGCTATCTCTGTGTTGGATTTTGTGGAAAGTGGAAAACGCTTTTACATCACAACAGTCTTTATTCTCTACCAGTGCAGTATAACATTCTATAGTATCCCTTAACTATAGGATTAAAAGCTATCCTCTAAAAATCTATGCTTGAGAGAACAAGAGCAGGTGATGGGATGGTGTAGACCCTCCCCTTTCATATATCTATCCCATCCATGACATTGTTACGTCTCAATGTTACGTCTCAATTGTTACGTCTCAACCCATCCATAAGGGTTACGTCTCAACTGATGCTAACCGAGACCTGTAGCCAGATTTAAGCCTTGATTAACTCTAGTTAACGTTAATCATCACGATTAATGTTGGTGCCACTGTAATGCTTAACGGTTATTAAAACCTGTTCATGCAAGCGATGGGAGGAATATATACGTGCAAAGTCCACACCCAGTCCATTAGTACCACATCTGCTCTGGCCCTGGGTGTTTCAAAATTATGTGCTATTATGGCTAGCCATAAAATTCAGGGGGCTGAAGGTGAATAAACTGAAAAAGCTATATTCAGGAGAACCGTACATTTTACAGTTATTAGTTTCAGAATGTAAGGAACAACCTTGACAACATGAATCAGGGTGCAATCCTAACCTGAAATTAGGCTGGCACAGTTAGGCCAGCAAAGTTTGGCTGGCACAAGGGACACTGTAAAGTATGTTTGGACCACTCTTGGAGTCATGGAGGATGATGCACATCTGTGTGCAAGCCTCTCTGACACCAAGAATGGTCCAAACATACTTTACGGTGTCCCTTGTGCTGGTCTAACTGTGTTAGCCTAACTGTGCTGGCCTAACTCCAGGTTAGGATTGTGCTCTCAGTCTCATATACCCCAGCAGCATTCAAGGTTTTTGGCAAAAGTCTTCTTGCAACATGAGATCCTTGCCATTGAAGCAGAATTCTCTGCATGCACAGAATGTGCTTTACCATCAAGCTATAACCCCTTCCACATGTTCCAGTTACCTTCTTGAAAGCTCAGAACCCAAAAAAACTCATAGTATCTTTTTTTTTTTTTTACAAGAGCACAGTCACCTTCAGGAGACTCATGGAAAGTGGCACGTAATATATTTTTTCTAGTCTATCTTTCGCTTCCACTGCCCTCTGAAGAATTAACCCATCCTGTCCTTCCTCTATCCAAATGCAACTCACTCCCCAGCAATAACTTATCATGAAGTCACTTTAAGAGGCAGACTCAATATTCAGCCAAGGCGGCATAACCTCAACCAAGCCAGCTGTGCGAGCTTTGCGAGTGGGGACGCGAGCGGCGAGTGCTGTCCTGCGACGAAGTGCCTCGTCCGAGACCAAGTGCCAGGTAACAAGCGAGTTACGCATCTGTGCGAGTTAAGCAGCAGGGCGAGGAAGCCAGGGCCCCAGACTCTGCCCTCTCTCTGAGAAGCAGGGCAGCTCATCCCTAAATAAACAGAGAGATGGAGCCAGGTAGCCAGCAGTTGGGCGGGGGCTATCCAGTGTTTTGCACAGAGTGCCACATGTATGACTATATGCCTCTGGGGCATAAGTCCTGGGTGTGTCCTCGGTGCAAGGAGCTCCAGGGACTCACGGAACGCATCTGCTCCCTAGAGGCCTTGGTTGCGGACCTGGAGAAGCAGAGGCAGGCAGTGAGGGTCCATGGTGAGACATCCGGGGACTTGCAGGATTCGTCCCACCCTCAGAAGGGCAGCTCCTCAGCTGCTGGGGAAAGGAGTCTCAGGGCTGGAGGACGTCAGCCTGGAACAGAGGAAATCAATCCCCCAGTGGGGGCCCCTTCTTCTAGTGACGAGCCCGCATCCAGTCGCACTAAGGATGCTCCTCGGCGGGAGGGGGGTTGCGGTCTCCTTGTTGTGGGCGATTCTATAGTTAGGAATATAGAGAGGGGCGTCTGCGACGGATGTGTGGACCGCACGGTGACTTGCCTGCCTGGTGCGAAGGTTGCGGACATCACGTCTCGTCTAGATAGGCTGGTTAGGAGTGCTGGGGAGGAGGTAGCGGTCGTGGTGCATGTTGGCACCAACGATGTGGGGAAATGTAGCCGGGAGGTCCTGGAAGCCAAATTTAGGTTGCTAGGCAGGACGCTGAAGGCCAGGACCCCCAAGGTAGCGTTCTCAGAAGTGCTACCCGTTCCACGTGCAGGGCCAGCTAGGCAGGCGGAGATCAGGGGTCTCAATGCATGGATGAGACGGTGGTGTCGGGATGAAGGGTTTAGATTTGTTAGGCACTGGGGGACATTCTGGAACAAGCCAGGCCTGTACAAGAGGGACGGGCTTCACTTGAACCAAAATGGAACCAGGCTGCTGGCGCTTAATATTAAAAAGGTGGCAGAGCAGCTTTTAAACTGATCCCTGGGGGAAAGCCGACAGGAGCCGAGTGGCGTCCGGTTCGGAACTCCTCATCCCTACGGGAAGAGGAGGGTGGAGGAATACCAAAGAGTAATGGAGGAGTAGGAAATAGAACTTCTATGCTGAGTGTAAGTGACAGTTTGTCCAGTAAAAAGAGAGGAGGGGAAAAAGGATCAAAAAACAGTCCCTCTTTAGAGAACCCCGTATATAGGTGTTATTATGCGAATGCTCGAAGTCTCCGAGCAAAGATGGGGGAACTGGAATGTTTGGTGGCTAGGGAAAACATTGATATAGTAGGCATAACGGAAACCTGGTGGAGTGCACAGAACCAGTGGGATACTGCCATCCCAGGCTATAAACTCTATAGGAGGGACAGGGAAGGGCGTTTTGGCGGAGGGGTGGCCATCTATATCAAAGAAGGGATTGAATCCAGCAGAGTAGAAACTGAAGGTGGACCAGACTCCTCCATGGAGTCACTGTGGGTTAAACTGCCGGGCCGTAAGAGCAATGTAATAGTGGGGGTGTGCTATCGTCCTCCCGATCAAAAACTTGAAGGTGACCTTGAAATGAGGAAACAAATCAGAGCAGTGACCAAGAGAGGCAGGATTGTAATCATGGGGGACTTCAATTATCCTCATATTGACTGGGTCAACTGCTGCTCTGGTCAAGAAAGAGAGACTGGATTCCTTGACGAGCTGAATGACTGTGCCTTAGAGCAACTAGTCATGGAGCCGACCAGAGGACAGGCGACTCTGGATTTAATATTGTGTGGTACTCGGGACCTAGTTAGGGATGTAAGTGTTACTGAGCCATTGGGGAACAGTGACCATGCTGCGATTGGTTTTGCCATGCATGTCCAGGATAGAGTGCAGAGCAAATCTAACACAAGAACCCTTGACTTTCGAAGGGCAGATTTCCCTCAGATGAGGAGACTAGTTAGACAGAAATTGAAAGGGAAGGTAAAAAGAGTCCAATCCCTCCAGGCTGCATGGAGGCTGTTTAAAAAAACAGTAGTAGAGGCCCAGCGGAAGTGTATACCGCAAAGAAAGAAGGGTTCGACAAGGTCCAGGAGGGTGCCTGCATGGCTGACAAACAAAGTTAGAGAAGCTGTAAAGAGCAAAGAAGCTTCTTTCCGTAAATGGAAGTCTTGCCCCAGTGAGGAGAATAAAAAGGAACATAAACTCTGGCAAAAGACAAGTAAGAAGGTGATACGGGAGGCCAAGAAAGCGTTTGAGGAACGCATGGCTAGCAACATAAAAGGGAATAATAAAAGCTTCTTCAAATATGTTAGAAGCAGAAAACCTGCCAGAGAGGCGGTTGGCCCGCTGGATGGTGAGGGAGGGAAAGATGAGATAAAAGGGGACTTGGAGATTGCAGAGAAATTAAATGAATTCTTTGCATCTGTCTTCACAGCAGAAGAACTTGGGCAGATACCACAGCCCGAACAGCCCTTCCTAATGAAGGAATTAAATCAGATACTGGTTAATAAAGAAGATGTTTTAGATCAAATTGATAAACTACATTTAAATAAGTCACCAGGCCCAGATGGTATACACCCAAGAGTAATTAAGGAACTAAAGAACGAAGTTGCTGACCTCTTAACTAGAGTATGCAACTTGTCCCTTCAAACGGCCACGGTGCCAGAGGATTGGAGGATAGCCAATGTCACGCCAATCTTTAAAAAAGGGAGAAGGGGGGGACCCTGGAAACTACAGGCCGGTCAGCCTAACGTCTGTTCCGGGTAAGATGGTGGAAAGCCTCATCAAAGATAAAATCCTAAAACACGTAGAGGAACAAGTACTGCTAAAGGAAAGTCAGCATGGCTTCTGTAAGGGTAGGTCTTGCCTCACAAACCTTTTGGAATTCTTTGAAAAGGTCAACAGGCACGTGGATGTGGGTGAACCTGTGGATATCATATACCTAGATTTTCAGAAGGCATTTGACAAGGTCCCCCACCAAAGACTGCTGAAGAAACTTCACAGTCAGGGAATAAGAGGGCAGGTCCTCTTATGGATCCAGAATTGGTTGAGGGCCAGGAAACAGAGAGTGGGGGTCAATGGGCAATTTTCACAATGGAGAGAGGTGAAAAGTGGAGTGCCCCAGGGATCTGTCTTGGGGCCCGTGCTTTTCAACTTATTCATAAATGACCTGGAGACAGGGATAAGCAGCGAGGTGGCTAAGTTTGCAGATGACACAAAACTTTTCCGGGTGGTAAAAACCAGAAAGGATTGTGAAGAGCTCCAGAATGATCTCTCCAAGTTGGAGGAATGGGCAGCCAAATGGCAGATGCGTTTTAACGTAGACAAATGTAAAGTGATGCACGTTGGGGCCAAAAACCAAAACTTTACCTATAGGCTAATGGGTTCTGAGCTGTCTGTGACAGCTCAGGAGAGAGATCTTGGGGTGCTGGTGGACAATTCAATGAAGGTATCGACCCAGTGTGCGTCAGCAATTAAGAAGGCCAATTCCATGCTTGGGGTAATTAAAAAAGGGGTTGAGAATAAAACAGCCAATATTATCATGCCATTGTACAAATCAATGGTAAGGCCACACCTGGAATATTTTGTCCAGTTCTGGTCGCCGCATCTCAAAAAGGACATAGTGGAGTTGGAAAAGGTGCAGAAGAGAGCGACAAAAATGATTACGGGGCTGGGGCACCTCCCTTATGAAGAAAGACTGCAGCGTTTGGGGCTCTTCAGTCTAGAAAAAAGGCGCCTGAGGGGGGACATGATTGAGACATACAAAATTATGCATGGAAGGGATAGAGTCGATAGAGGGATGTTCTTTTCCGTCTCTCAAAACACCAGAACCAGGGGGCATCCGCTAAAACTGAGGGTTGGGAGAGTTAAAACAGATAAAAGGAAGTACTTTTTTACCCATCGGGTAGTTAATCTGTGGAACTCCTTGCCACAGGAGGTGGTGATGGCATCTGGTCTTGATGCCTTCAAGAGAGGATTGGACAGATATCTGGAGGAAAGGTCCATCGTGGGCTATAGGCAATGATGGATTGTGCAACCTCCTTACAAAGGTGATGGGCTACTGGTACCGGGTGCAAGGGAGTGGCAACAGGATGCAAGCATCTTGTAGTCTCATGCCTTCCTGGGGCACCTGGTGGGCCGCTGTGAGACACAGGAAGCTGGACTAGATGGGCCTTTGGCCTGATCCAGCAGGGCTCTTCTTATGTTCTTATGTTCTTAGCTGTCATTAACTTGTTTAGTTCACTTGCCCTCTAGAGCTGTGGTTCTCAAAACTTTTAGCACTGGGACCCACTTTTTAGAATGACAATCTGTCTGGGACCCACCAGAAGTGATGTCATGGTCTGAAGTATTGTCATTGTGACACCAGAGCCCGCTGCTTTCCTGAAAATACAGAAATAAATTGGGTTATTTCTCAGCCATTTTCCAATAGCAAAGTGAATCAGAAAGAAAGAAGCCTATTTATAACCGTGACACAAGCAAAACAACCATATAGCCCTCCCCCTTTCCATTATCCCTTTTCCCCATATTTTCAATATAGGTGCTTCACGACCCACCTGAAATTGACTAACACTAGCAGGAAGATAGAGATCAACATTAGATATTAGGTCCAAGTAATCTAGACACCAAAAGGCAACATAAAATCAGTTTACACTATCAGAGGCTACAGCCAGGGAATGGCTACAGACAATGTAGCAAACACATACAATAAAGTTGGGGCCAGAGATAAAAACCGGGAGTGTAGAAATATAAAGGTAGGGGAAAAGAGGAGCAGTGGGAAAATTAGGGAACACTAACGGGGAAAATGATACTTAGACCTAATGGGTTAGTAAAACAGAACACTAGAAGTTAAGGTATTACAGTGGTCACCAAAAGAAATAAATAGATCCCCTACACCAGCGTTTCTCAAAATAGAGGTCAGGACAAGCCAATTTCATGTGGGTCATGAAGCACCTAGGGCAGCCATCACTGAAAATTTTGGAAGATGGGACACTGGAAAGGAGGGTTGTGTGGTTATTTTGCTTGTGTAAAGTTTGTAAATAGGCTTTTTTTCCTTTCTGATTCACATTGTTATTGGAAAACAACTGAGAAATAACGCAACTTATTGCTGCATTCCCAGGAAAGCAGCAGGCTCTGGTGTCACAATGACGACACTTCCAGCCATGACATCGGTTCTGGTGGGTCCCGTACAGATTTGTCATTCTAAAAAGTGGTTTGAAAACCACTGCACTAGACAACCCACAACTGGTGAGTCGCCTGACCTCTGACTCCGTTTCTGTTCCAACCAATCTGATCCCAACCAAGCAGGATCTTACTTGGTTGGTGACCTTCAGTCACCTTCTCTTGCTTCTTCAGTTGGTGGCAACCATGTGAATAGTTTTCTAGTCCCAGAATTCTGGTCGTGATACTCATTCTGCTTGGCACTGAGCTTTCTTGTTAATATAAATTACATAATTAGTGATTTCTAAAACCTTCATTTATACCATATACAATTTGCAAGATCTGTGCATTTTGAAGGGGTGAGTCAAGGGGGGGGGTACAGTTGTGAAAGTTTTCATAATCATAATCCATATAAGAGTTTCTCCTTTTCAATACTTTCATTGGGTCCTTGGAAAAAGGAGTGACATGTTTGCAAGACTGATGTTGAATGAACAATAAAACCAACAAGGATCATTGGCCAAGTTGTCCAAGATGGGTGGTTTCTCTCCCATCCCACTGTGGCTCTTCTTTGTCCTAAGTGACGTCATCATGTAGCCATCACTGTGTGTGGTCTGATGGCTTCTTCGCAATCACTGTGTGATTCCTGAGTGGCTGGGTCTATTGAGGAAGGGGGGGGGGAAGCAGCACATTGCTTCAAAGAATTGTGAACACCACAGAAAGTGGCTGAGAAGGGTTGCATCCTGCTAAAAGTACCACAATCACTTCAAAAATGTTCAAGGGCGAAAATCTGGCACAGTTTTATATACAATTCCACTTTAGAGTTCTTTTCCCCTAAAGCTGGGCACCTTTATCAACTGAAATAATACAGTACAATATGATGTACAGCCAAAGCTGGAAAAATTGGCATCTAGGCCTAGCATATTGGCAACTGTAATCATGCCTCCGTGCTGTGCTTTACTGTGTCTCTGCTTTCCTGGCTATGGATCAAGTGCTCTTACTGCTCAGCTATTATTTTGTTGAGAATGATACAGTGCAAAATGAAAGCAATTAAAATGATGAGTAGAGAAAGAGAGCCCTGTAAATTTAAATGTAAGTGCTCTAAAATGAAACATCACCATGCTTGGTACATATCAAATAAGTGGATAATAGAAGTGTTAGTACTCCCTCCCTCCCTCCCTCCCACACACACACACACACACACACACACACAGACAGAGAGAGAGAGAGAGAGAGAGAGAGAGAGAGAGAACATTGTCAGTTGGAGAAGAGGTTATGCAATACAAAGTGCTGTAACTTCAGAAATGTATAGCAATACAGACATATGACAATATTAAGGGCTCCCCACATTCCTGAGCACTGAAAAATCTAAGAACTGCACAGGATTTGGTTTTGCTGAGACGAAAGAGTACTGGAAACGTAAGGTACAAATATTTACAAATATACAGTCGATCCTCCTTATATGCGACCTCGGTATATGAGATCTTGAGAGGCTGTTTGGTGACCTCCCCTCATTTCCCTGTGACCTCTTCCTCCATAACTGCAAGGAAAACAGCCCCAGGGACCATCTCTTATCACAAGAAATCTCCAAAACAAAGAGAAAGAAGCACTGATCAGCGAATAGCCTGAGATTCCTTCCATAACCTGTGCTATTTCAGGTGACAGCCAATTGTATTATGACTGCTTCTCAGTGTTGTGCTTCACTTTGGGGGAGCTTGGAAAACCTAGCAATGTTTTCTCTGTATTTCCTTAAATTGCTCATTTTCTATGGTTTTTTGTTTTGTCAACTTGGTGTTATTCTGTAATGACAAGTAGGGTGCCTACAGTGCACTGTAATTAAAAAAAATCTGCTTGAAAAACCAAGCAATACTTTCTCTGAATTCAATTTTTTTATGCCGTACTGCACCTTCATCTGCTCTTTTTCCATGGGTTTTTTCCTTAAATAAAATATAGAATAGAATAAAATAGAATATTGCGCAGTATATGCAACACAACAACAATATACAGTACTCTATTACAATAGATTTAGATTCATAATGTCCACAGAGTACATGGTGAAGAGGATCCCCTTGCACCTAACCCCATATTTCCCATAAGCTCAATGATTCAGTATCCACTAGATTTTCCAGGAACCTAACCCTAGCACAGTGCTCTTCAAATTGGCGGGTCATGACCCACCAGACAAGAAACCTTTATTGGCATTTCAGGCATACACAAACAGTAAATGCAGCTTGACAGAAGTCATGACCCACCATAGGATGTAAAAAGGGGCCATTTCCCCTTAAGGGGAGTGGCTCCAGAAATGACTGCCAGCAGCGCCACAGCGATCACGGCACCGCAGGCATTTAGGGGCAAGTGCCCTACCTGGATGGGGTCCTTGGGGTGCAGAAGGGTTGGAGAGGCCCGCTGCCACTTCCGCAGGCCTCCCTGATGCTAGAAATAGCTCCATTGCAAGATCAGAGCTAACTTCCTGTTTAGCAAATAAGTCCAGGGTTAGCACCTGGACTGGTCCTTCTAAGAAAAAAAACTAACTAACTGCTGCTGGGTTGTTCTTAGAGTCCTTGGG
>JAJKFI010034010.1:0-34577 GCA_029204185.1 Lerista edwardsae | reverse complement strand
GGGGGGGCGCCCTTTCAGCCCCTGCCATGGGCACGGTTCTAATTAGAACCGCCCCTGTTTCTGGCGACTTGACTCAAGTCCTAAGACTCGAATTCCCAACCCTGGTATAAATCATCCCAAATCAAGCAATGTGGCAATCTTTTTAAAGAGTGAAGTTGTATCCAAGCCACTTAGGTCTGATATGCATTATTAAATGAGTTGTATATTAAAGAGTTAGGTACTTTGGAATGTTCAAGTCATAGCTAATGTCTGTTGTCTTTGACAATGGACACTCTACAGACACAGAACGCAATCCTAAACTGGAGTTAGGCCAGCATAAGCCAAGCCAGCAAAATTTGGCTGGCAAAAGGGCCACCATAAAGCATGTTTGGACTACTCTTGGAGTCAGGGAGGATGGCTCATGTCAGTGTGCTGGCCTCTCCAAATCCGAGCGTGGTCCAAACATATTTTACGGTGGCCCTTGTGCTGGCCAAATTTTGCTGGCTCAGTTTATGCCAGCCTAACTCAGTTTGGGATTGTGCCCACAGGAACACCAAATTTCAGAACACTGATCACAAAAGGGCATGCTGAATGTGAAGTTCATGGTTTTATTTGATAGCTACAGCAAAACTGAAATATGACAATTTCACTGAAAGATGAAATATGGAAAAAAAGAAAAAGTCAGCTGATATTTCTGTCTTCGCTTGTCATATTGTTTAATTACCTAATATCTGTTGATTAGCTGATAATAAAGAGGAAAATTAATCAAAATGCAGCTTGGGTCATTTTATCTTTAAAATCCATAAAAATCAATGAGTCGTATTGTTTTATTCTTGACAGTACATGAGATCTCACTGAGTAGGATATTAAAATATTCTTAAAAGAATTAAGAAGAGATTAGCATGCACTAGAATTTATCTTACACATTTCTTTCAATCCAAAATACTTCACTCTTGAACTTGATCAACCGCTTCTTACTAAACTGTATAAATTGAAGAAAATAAGCAGCCACGGGTCATCCAAGGCCTTTTCAGGTAGAAATCAAGTACAGGTTGGCCTGCGATATCTGCTCATTCGGAACCTAAGTATTTCAAAATCTGTGAGTCCCAAACCCAAGGGGAGGGATCCATCCTGGGTGGGAGGGACCTAGCTGCGCTCTGGTCACCCCCAGAGATTTTCCTGAGGCCTGTTAAGGCCATGCACAACTGCCCGTGGCCTCTGTGAGCCTTATAATGCCTTATAAGGGCAAAAAAAATCACATCCTCTGAAAACAGAAGTAACTTTTTTTTTGCCTGAAATGTGCATTCTAAGGCCCAAATCTGTGGGTTTGAATACCCATGAAATTGTATCCATGGGAATTCCTAGAACTGAACCCTCCAGGAATCCCAACTGTATGTGCATTCTGAAGTGGCAGTGACTGGGATCACATTTTTAATATTCACCTAAATAAGAGAACTAGCACAGCAAAGAGTGGGCTGGAGTATCACTGAGAGGGATGCCCATCCCTCCAGAACTGGCCTGGAATCTCCAGAAAACAGCATCAATTTCCAGGTGACGATTGAAAATAAAAAGAGTGATTCCAACAGTGCATAATGTCTATAAAATAATCTCCTTGAATAGCTTCACTTACTGATGAACTCATTTTCTACTTGCAGGGTTTAATTTTTTTTTCTTTTTAAAGAAGAAATGAAAAACAGTATTGCCCACCTACAGCCTGAAGTAGTACAGCCCACCCTCAGATTCAATCAACTCACTTTCCTGCCTGACTGTAGCAGGCAACTATACTCCAAATGCTCAGGGCAGGCGAGTTAAAAGCCATTCAAATGGAATAAAATTAAATGTGAAAACTCCACTGTCGTGCCACCCAATATATTCCTCATCAAGGAAAAACATAATTCATAACCAGCATTGTCCTGCATTTTTAATATCCTGCTATTCATCTTCCAAGTTAAAACTGTTTTAGTTTTACTCTCTTGCATTGCACTCAGACAGATGTTTGTTCCAGGAAGCCTTTTGGGGGTACATAAGGGGGAAAAAGCCTTCTCAAGAAGTTTACATTTGAAAATCAGCCACGTAGCCTGCATGATATTAGCATTGTGTTTGCATTGCAAAGCACTAAGAGCACTATAAACCTTGTTTTCAGAGTTTAAAAAAATGTTATGGTCAATTTATCTTATGCTAACTCCTGTATTTTAACTAATTTAAATGAACGAATGGAAGCCAGCAACAACTCACTTTAACGGGAGACTGGTGGCAGTACCTCCCATTAAAATGAATTGGAAGGTAGCTGTATTCAACATAATGAGTTTTTATGGGAGAAATATGCCCCATGCAGAGGAATCCCAGAGAACAACAAAACCAAAACCCACATTACAACAACATTAAGGCTGTCCCCCCCCCACACACACACAAATGAACAAAATTAACAGAAGCCAGCATTAAAACAACTAAAATGCTTTCCTGGGACAAACTACATGTTATGTTAAATGTACAGTTCAGCTTTTCACCATGTAAAGGATGTAACTGGGAGCTGTGAGGAAGTCTCCTGATCAGGACCACAATGTGGGGTAGGGGCGCTTTACTCATTGCTCTCACCTTGGTTGCTCTCACCAATCCCCACCCAGAACTGCCCCCGCCCCCGCTCGCAAGAGCGAACACACCAATCTGGACTCATTTCCCCCCCCCCCTCAGGTTTCTCCATGAGCAAAATTGCATTCAGAATGGATTTTGTGGATGGTTTTTTGAGGTTACTTACATCAATGGAACAGGTGAACTCAGAAGCCTAACTAAAGTTTCTCTTATGTCCAGACTTGGACTCATCAACATGGGGCTTCAACCCTGCTGTGAGTCCAAGGACAACGGGCTACTCACTGGCAACACAATTCTCTTAGGCAATGTGCTCACCCCTCTTGATGGTGGGGCACATCTCCCACTCTCACAGGATTGCACCTGAGTCCATAAGGTCCACCACACCCAAGGGAGACAGATTCAGAAATCAAGGGTGGGTCAACCCAGAGGCTGATAAGATGTTGCCTTTAAAAAAATCAGACTTCTTCCATAAACTGTACAATATAGGAGATTTAAGCTTCATATATAGAAAACCATGTGCAGCTTTAGAAAAAGCACTTTATACTTGCAAGTAATGGCTAACACAGAGCCAAGGCTTTTCAGAAACTGAAGCAGCAGCCTTTTACATTCAAGTATAGTAAAAGTTTGAGCTTGCAGGCTTGACCTGATTTACAGCCCAATCCTAACCAGGGCTACCTCAGAGCATGTGCTGAATGCTGTTGGTTGGCTGGGAGAGGTAAGTAAAGATTATAAATAAGATATAAGTAAACCAACAGGTCCCCTCAGACCTAAAGCAGCTCTTTGAGGAGCAAGTCTGGGCGAGGAAGAGGGGACAAGATCTGGCACGTGTGGATGATGCCAAGATCCACCCTGGTTCCACTCCACCCCGATCTGCCCCGACTGTGGAGATACTGCAGCCAGCCATTCCCTGCTTGAAGCTTACTAGCTCGTGCACCATCGTTAGCAGGCCACAAAACAATGGAGCGGCTGAGGCACAAATAGCCCTGGCTTTATGCTAGCAATGTGCAAGATCTGCCAGTGTAAAATCTGCATAGGACTGAGCCATAAATAATCATTTCACTTACAAGGGACCCTGGCAAATGTAGGTCTGAGAAGAAAAGGAAGGGCCTCTCACAGGGAAAACTCACCAAACTACAATTCTCAGGATTCTTCGGGGAAAATCATTACAATTAAAACTGGATGTACCATATACTAGATATAACCAAAGTTGTTATTAGCCGCAGCTGAACTAGATCGTTTCAGAAGTGGCAGGAATATAAATTTGGATGAGGTTAACCTAATGGAGCAATGTTTTAGAACAGTGGTTCCCAAACTATGGGTTGAGACCCACCAGTGGGTTATGAGCAGTGATGTCATTCAGGGGGAACGGACCAGAACGGGCGTTCCGGATCCTAACAGGCTCCGTGGCTGTTTCTGGGTTCCCGACAAGTGCCAATCAAAAGTGAGTTCCTGTTCCTAAATCATTTGAATGACACCACTGGTTATGAGCCAATTTCAGGTGGTTCACAAAGCACCTAGAGCAGCCATACTGAAAATATGGGAAGATGGGATGCTGGAAAGGGGGAAGGCTATATGGTTGTTTTGCTTGTGTAAAGGTTGTAAATAGGCTTTTGTTCTTTCTGATTCACTTTGCTATTGGAAAATGGCTGAAAAAGGACCCAATTTAGAGCTGCATTCTCAGGAAAGCAGCAGGTTCTGGGGTCACTTTGCGGTTTTATCCTTTTATCCATTTCTGGCTGTGTTGTCACTTCCAGTGGGTTCCAGACAGACTGTCATTCTAAAAAGTGGGTCCTGGTGCTAAAACATTTGAGATCCAATGTTTTAGAACATTAGCAAATTAAAGGCAAACTGTTTCCCATCTGCTCAAGATTCATCTTCATCAGTTCATTCCCAAATGTAGCAACCTTCTTGAAGCAGAGCTTTAGTTGTGGTTTGTCAGTGATCTGTGAATTCAGGCATAAAACAAAACCACATTTGAACTAGATGTTGTCTGCAAATCAATTTCAAACCAAGGTTTCAGAACCTGGTTTTGTTGGCCTCAAACAAACCATGGTTTGTGGCAAGCTTGTGTCTGACGTACTGTGAAACTATAGTTTAGCTCAGCTATTTACAACCAGTGTGGTGTTATGCATTGGTGTGCCGCGAATGGTCTGCAGGTGTTCCATGAGTTTGGCAGATTTATTTAAAACATCATTTATTGAGGGATGTGAGCCCCACACCAGCAGCATGTTGTAAGCCCCACACCAGCAGCATGGTGTACCTTGTCAATTTTAGCGTCTTGTCAGTGTTCCATGAGATGAAAAAGACTGAAAATCGCTGATTTAGCTAAACAAACCATGATTTCAAACTGTGCCTGGACCCAATTTCAGCCTAACGTAACTAATGTTTTCTGGCGCTGAAGTAAAACTCTCAGCTTTGTTGAGAAATAGAATGGGATACAAATATAACAGATAAGTAAGATTCAGGCAGAGGCAACATGCACAGAACAGCCTCTCCTGGGAACTGTACAACACATCACACACACATACAGATAATGAAGCCCCAACTATTTATTTATTTATTTATTCACCAAATAGCAGTCTCAGGAGGCAGCAATTTGATGTGGTGGAGCAGAAGAGGAAGGGCTGCTTAACTTTTCCCCTGCCATCTATTTTTCTGCTCAAGTTCTCCCTTGTCCTGCCCTCCTCCTCACACATACAAGTTGCTTTTCCTGCTGTGTGGTTCCAGGTGCATATTTACCATATTCCAGATTACTCTTGTTTTATTTGGATGTCTTGGTACCCAAGAACACTATACCTCTGTTTTCATATCTATGCAGACATTTAAGTGAAGAATTCAGTCTCACAATATTACTTAGCACACCCACACTGAGCAGTTGCCAACTGTGATTATACTTTGCCACAGTCACAGCAAGCAAAAAAACCCATTAGCAATTCCAAAGCCAGAGCTCCGTTTGCATTATGCTAAACAATTGCACAACATTTAAAATCCACAAATAGAACATGGTTCTTCCTTGGTTATCTGCCCTTTTTTTCCTTCCCCTTCTTTAAATTGATTTATTAATGTCCAGTATTGCTTTGCGGTTTTATCCTTTTAGCAATAATGGATGTAATATATCACAAAAACAAATTTTTAAGAGTACATCATTAGAGTGATGTAGCACTGGTAATAAACCCCCTTCACACTTGAATGAACTTAAATCAGTTTCTCTTTATTGATTTTTGGTCATAACATAATTTTTAAAGTTCAACTCAGTTAATAAAAAAAGACTTGCTTGAGTGTTGTGTGTTGTTGGGTTTTCATGTCATTTTTTAAAAAAAGGAAAGGCTGTTATAAAACCATTGTATATGGATTTGCAAATACATTTCCCCGCACACGTTAATCACGGTGAGTCCTATTTATATCGTATGTCTTTTCTCCTAGTCTGCATTTCTCAGTCAGTCTTTATTACTACTGAGCTTGGCAGACAATAGATTTGTATGACTGACTTTCTAGCCTGGTACAGTAGTAATTTTCCTGAGGAAGCGTCTCAGACTGCTGAACAACTCCCCTTCACCTAACCACATAGATCCCAATGAAGTATGCCATTTATACGTAGGTGCCAGTTATTATTCATAACTACAATTTTATTCTAGCCTTCCTCAAAGGCTGGATAGCACAGATGGGCCACAGCTCAATGGTCAAGCATATGCTTTGCATGCAGAAGCCACCAGGTTTAATCCTTACTTTTCAAGTTAAAAAAGGATCTCCAGTTGCAGCCCATCAGAGCAGGCAATACTAGGCTAGGCACACCAATGAGGTCTAAGTCAGTATAAGGCAGCCTGTTGATATCAGCCTGTGATTTAGCCTGTCTAAATACTATACTGTTTATTTTGATAAGCAAAGCATGCATGGCACCTGCGACAGTATTCACTAGGGCATGTTGCAACCCCCCCAGGGAAGGCATGTGCATTTTTGGTTGGGACACTACCCTCTTAAGAGGGACCCAACCAGGGACACACAGAAGCAGTTAGCACAGCACTTCTGGATTTTGCCACTGCTGCCACTAAAACAGGGTTTTTTACTTATCTATGTGAGGTGATAGCAGTGAAACCCGGATGTGCCATGCTAATGGCATCTATGGCTCCTGGTTGGATCACTATCCTGCTAAGGGGGTAATGCCTTAGCAAAGGTTGGAAACAACTGCAGTAGGTATCCTCCCCATTATTTTAGGGGAGCAACAGCAGGAGATAATTCTGCCTTTTTGTGGGTTTCCCAGAGGCAGCTGGTGGGCCACTATGAGAAACCGGATGTTGACAAGATGGGCCTTTGGCATTATCCAGCCAGGTCTTTTCTTAAGTTCTTATTTCTGGTTTCCTGTGCTGTCTCTACTCACTACCTTTCCCTGGAAGTAGCACTTCAACTCTGCTGCTTACAGGGATGAATATGCCAAAGAACACAACACAGCCTCATGTGTTCACATTCAGTTTCACCTACCATGTAACAGCAAGTGACTGGCCCAAATCCGATGGATTAAGCAAGGGTTTGAACCCAGCTCTTCCCAATGCCCCTTAGCATTCTATCAATTTTGCTGATTTTCTCCTTTTCACATGGGGGAACGGGGAGTTTTGAAGGAAACCATTGCTAATCTACATCTCGACTAAAATAAAGAGCTATTTTTTGGTTCACAAAAGATCTCACATGCATCCAATGAAAGTTTTATTTTGCTTTCAGCAGATTATTCCTATTCTGTATCAGTCTATCACAAACTGCTTTTGAACATTCCGAAAGTTTCAAAAGCAGTCTGTGAGACACTATGTTATGAGGATGGCTGCTTTTTAAGAAAACAGGTCTCAAAGCCTCTTTGGGTGCAATGAACAAGTTGCGCCATTGTTTTGGATTCCATTGTTTTGGATGTTGACATGGCCACCTAGGGCAGACAGAGAAATAAAAAAAAACATGAAACTGCAGTTTGCGTTGCTTCACAAAGCATATTTGAAATGAAACCAATTGCTATTGCTTTCTCAGATACTAGAAATATCTTGAATTGTTCGTGCAATCAGAAGAAAAACACAAATGCAAACGAGCATATTTTGAATGTCAAGAGGAAAAAAATCCTCATTTTACTTTGAACTATACATAGATATATGCCACCATCAAGATAATTCTCTAAATTTTAAGCAGCGCATGGGGGAAAATTGCTGCACAGATTTCAGAACATACCCTATAATCTTACAACATATTTAGAATGGAAAATTAGAACCGTTCTAAACTACCAATTGTGTCAGTGAAAACAGCTTTTCATAGCAAAATGACAATTTTCTGCTTTTCAAAAGTGCCTTTGAGAATAAGAATGCTGTGGGAATAAGAAAATGTTACCTTCTCTTGCATTGTACATAACAGCAAAAAGATTTCCCCCTCTCCCCGGTTTTACAAGTTATACCTTTTTTCAATCAGTAATTTAGCTGGTGGGAAAGGATTTTTAAAATCAAGCATAAGGTAACTTAAGCCAGTGCCAACAGCTGATGATATTTTAAAATGGGATATAGTTAACAAAATAGTGCCATCAACATAATGGCTTTAAGGAACTGAAGAAAGTTCACCAAGCACAATATGTACATATATCGCAAGATACATTTGAGAAGACATTTAAATTTAAATACATACTTTACTACCCTTTGCATAAAATTCTCTTCCTTCCATTGGTGCAAATTCTTTAGACTTTAGTTATCATGGATGAAATGATGCAAGTGTTATAAATCAGAATTCTTCTGTTCTTTCAATAAGATACTGCGAGTAAAGGAACTGGGAAGTTTTACTTACTGCCAAAAGTATTGCCCACCATTGGCACAGATGTAGCCAAACTGGAAGAGCATGCACTGCATCCAACAGTGGGGCAGGGGAAGGAATTGGACAACCAGCAGGAGGTAAGTAAAAATATTTTTACGTATCCCCAGTAGTCTGCCTAATCACCTATGGGTCTCCTTGGACATATGCCAGCCATTTAGCTGGTATACGTCTGAGGAGAGAAAAAGGGAGGGGAAAAGGGCCTTGAACCTCCTGCCCTCTCCTGATCCTCCCCCAGACATTACCTCCCCCTCCCTGCCCACAACATGCCTCCACCATGAACTTACTGGCACCTACAGAGGCCTCTGGAACTACTGAGTTCCAGCACAGGGCGATCTTTGTATTATTATTTTTTTAAAGCACAAATTGACCTGCAACAAAACATTGTAGTGTCCCTCCAGCAACATCTAGAAGAAATTAGTAGTTCCATTTTGCTTTCAAACTGATATGCCCTTGACTACTTGAATTCACTGTTATCAGGAGGAAAGACGGCAACAAAAATGGCTGGGTTTTTTTTAGATCAAAAAATTCCAAAATATAAGAAAAGTTCTGTACTCTGGGGAGACAAAGGTGATGACAGCTTAAAATATCTTTTGCTAAAAATAAATACTAGGTCATTCCAACCTTTGTGTTATCTAAAAGCTTATCCTTTTAGCCTTAGACCAATGCTCAACTAATATTTGGATAGTTTGGAAATATAAACCCCTAATATGCTCTAAGGCAACCAGGTAAAAGTCATGAGACTTGGAGCCAAGCAAACCCAGGCTACAACCCAAAATTATGATCTTGCAAAGTAATGGATTTTCAGCTGTCTTCAAGGGCATCATTCTGCTTTTTCTGTTACAGTCCTTTTGTCATTGTTTACTGGAAATTGTGCGTCAGTAGCTTTTTTGGAGGCAGAAATATTCAATCCAGCATTGGGCTAATGCTTTGCCAGTGATCAGCTAGAATCTGGTAATACTTAAGCGACTACAGTTTTACTTGGGTTAAGAGACTTGCTTACTGGGAAATAACTGACATTGAAGGAAACAAGGTCACAATGGCATTCCTTACCAGCAGTAAAACAATAAAGCTGAGGTTGCAGATATAAATAAAAATGAAACAATTATCTTCTATTGTTAAGCTCTGCAAAAATGGACACAAAAGGGGAAGACTACTAAAGAAAGAAAGAAAATAAAAAGGAATTAGGATATTAAATCTTGCTCTTCTGCTAGGGCACCGGCAATTGGCTCTAAGGGGACAATTAAACCCTAATGCTGAATGGGGTGAGAAGCAGCCTCTGTGGCAGGCGTGCTGCTCTTTAAAGAAATGTAATGAAAGGTGGCATTGATGAATAGCTGATCTGTTCGTTGCTTGGATAAGATGCAAATCCATAACAAGGAAGAGGGGTTCTCAGCAAAGAAGATGGACATCACAGGATAGGAAGGTAAGTAACAGACTGCACCGAGCAAAGTTCACCCCTCTGGGTTTTGGGGTTTGAGATTTTAAGATTACCTTTGTATGAAATATGCCTCTCTGCACCACCAAATTCTTAGCCAACCAATTGTATGAAAACATTTCCATTATTCATCTCCTGACATTACACTGCACACATATGGATGAAAAACACTACTCATGTTAAAATGACACCCTCATTAATTGGCCCACAGTCAACAGGGAACATGAGGTTGGCACTTTCTTTTTAAATGCTTATCTCTATCTATTGATAGTATTCAGACTCCCTCCTCAATTTCCTTGTCTAAATTTTGATTAAAGAAATGGATATTTTTTGTTTGTCAGTCCTTACTCTTGCTTGACTCGTGGGCCCCCATGTCCACAGATCTGGTATTCATGGATTCAAGTTTCTGCGGATAGGGGGAGACACGGTTTAATATTGCTTAGATCCTATTTGCTACAAAAAAAAATGTTCTTCCTTTTACAGGTTGCTATAAGCATACAAGCTTAGAGTGATGTGGAGGCTTGAAAAAGACTAGATTGAAACCTAACAGAAGCAATTAACGTCCTAGTGTATGAGCGAGCGTTGTGTTTTCATATCTATGATGACCTGTAAAACAGGAGCATGTGGTCATTGGAGGCAGGTGAGGTTGAGCCTCATTGGAGCTCCTGGACCTGAGCTCCTGGACAAGACTAGAGATGTTCTCTGGTAATATCCAGAGCCTTTCCATGTGCAGCCTCTGCATGCTTCAGAAATCCCTCCTGGAGGTGTTTAAAAAGTACGGTTTTGGGCACTCTTTAAACACCTCTGGGGGGGCAGGGTTCTGAAGCCCACAGACTGTTACGTCACTTTCAGGTCACTGAGCTTTGTGAGGTTCTCATCTCATTGAGGTTCTCATTGACACAGAACGTCGACAAACACCACTGCTGTAAAAGGACGTTTACAGTGGTAAGGACCTAAACAATGTTAATGGGCTGGTGGAGGTGGGAACATGGGGATACAGGAAAAAAAACTTTATATGATTGGTGAAGAAAGAATTAAAAAAGCATAATGTAACTGATGTTTCTAGCTAATCTTGGCCTGGCAGTGTTCAGTTTCCTATGGAGATGATACAGGCTAAGTCATTCATACAGATTCTACTACAAAACTAAAACTATTTCCTCCAGCACACTAATGCGACCTATTTTATTCTGAGGCTATCCAGGCTTGACATAACATAACATACATAACATACATTAAAAAAATTCAGTTAGACAAAAAAAGCACAGTCTTTTCAAAGACACACTTCCAACACATTCCAGAATGACCAAGAAACAGAACCCAGGGAGAAGCACTATAAGACAGCAAGAAGAGGACTGTAACTGGAAGACAAAGGGGATACTTGAAGGAACCTATCCCAGATGCTACTTAACTAGAAATCTTCAGTCATGTTCTCAAACATTTATTTTCATAAACATATACCATTACTTCCCTAACATACACCTTAGATTGCCAGGATTTAGTGAAGTAAATCCTCAGTCTGGTGTTCTCCTTGGGGGTGGTGCAAGGGTAATAGTCTACTTTAAAATGCCAAATGCAGAGGAGTGGCAGCAGGACACAAGTATCTGGTTGTCTTGTGTGCTCCCTGAGGCATCTGGTGGGCCACTGTGAGATACAGGAAGCTGGACTAGATGGGCCTTTGGCCTGATCCAGCAAGGCTTTTTCTTATGTTCTTAAGTAAAATATGGAAACCCTAACCCATGTAAGTCTTCGCACAGTTGCATTATCAGGGCCACACTACACATCATATTTGGCCATGCATGTTTACTTTTTTCTTTAAACGAAGCAATGAGGCCCTGAGCCAGATCAAAATCATAACTGGGGGTATAAGAATAGGAGCTTCCACAGTAATTTTATCTCAGGAAGAAAGCTCTCATCGATCCTGAAAGGAATAACAGCCATGAGGTTCTCATGTTGTATCATGACCTGGCCCTCAATGTTTGACCCTCAGAGTAGTAGAGAAACAAGAGCTGTGGTTCAGTCAGGATTCATCCTGGGCCCTGCCATTTTCCTCACAAAATCCCTCTGTTAGACCACCTCTCTCATATTTCTGCTGCGATGGTTGAAGAGAAGAACTTTTAATCTCCCCAACAGATAATTGGGGCTCAGTTGTCAGGCTGAAGCACTACAAGGGAACACAGGGCTCCAAAAGATTAAGCTTTCCCACATGCAGCTGACCTACCTCGGTGAAAAATAGCTATAGACTGTATGTGAGCTATTGAAGTTCGCCGAATCCCTTGCATTTAAGAAGGAAGATTTGCTGCTGATTGGATTATAATGTAAGTCAGAAATCTTGGGTATTAAAGATAAACCACATTATTATGTGTATAGATGAATGTGTGGTCATGGGGCACATTAGTTACTAACTTTTAAATGGAGATTATTTTTCCTAATGAAAAAGGAGAAATAATCCTTTATGGACGTGCTTCAGTTTTAATACTTTCTGTCTGACAGCTACATCTGTATGCGACTAGTTCTGACACTGCGTGAGACATTTACAGTTTATAATGCATCCTTTGAGAGTGTCATATTACCTTGCCTCATCCAAAAATAGATAGAGGGAGGCAGTACCTTTCATATTACTAAAACCATGAGGACAACCACCTACAAAAAAAAAAACCCCAGACGAACACTAATGATAGCATCACTGACACTGGAATTATTTGAATAAATTATTCAAATCAATAGAGTGCCGATTTTACTTCATTCAAATGCATGTTATCAATTTGTGTGTTCACCAATGAATGTCTATGAAACAGGCAACCATTAATATAATGCAGGTCAAATCCTCAAACTACTTTGAACAGTTCCATTGATGTCAATTAGGCTGATCAAGATTAAGGGCGCAATCCAACGCCACTGTTAGGCCAACATTAGCTGCTACTGGCACCCTCGCTTCAGTGCTGCTGCATTTGGTCTGACGCTAGAAGCAGAGTTGGCCCAACAGTGCTGGCCAAAGCCCGCGATGCTCCGCTCCTGCACCAGCCGAGTTTATTCTGGGTGGTTGTTAGGCCACAACCAAGCGCATGGTCCCAATTTGGGCCATGCGGAGTCCTCGGCTGTGTGCCTGCTAAACAGCAGGCACAGAACCTAGGAGCCCATACATGGCTGGTGCCTACCCAGGGGTAAGGGAGCCTATGGAGGCTTCTGCCTGCTCCTAAGCTGTGCTGAATACAGCGCAGGCCCGCTGGCCTGCTAGAGCAGAGGCTTTTTTATAATCTGATAGCCCACTGACAAAGCACTAAAAATTATCAAGACACACCATCAATGTTTTTGACAATTGACAAGAAGCTTATAAGCCCCAATGGCCCTAATAACAAATGACGCACCCTAAACTCCAGGGATATTATTAATTAATTAATTAATTAATTAAATTTATACCCCACCTTTCTGCCCATAGGCACACAAGGCGGCTTACAACAATAGAAATAAAATACAAGAAAAAATTACAATTTTACATTAAAAACAATAATTTAAAAACTACATTAAAACAATTAAAATTTAAAAAACAACAGTAAGCCCCGTGGATCATAAAATACAAGCAAGAATATCAAAAACCAGCCAGCCTGTCAACAATTAAAAGCTTTTTGAAATAAAAAGTCTTTCGCCCCCGCTGGAATATTGCCAAAGAGGGAGCAGTTCTTAATTCTAAGGGGAGGGTGTTCCAAAGTCGGGGGGGCCACCACTGAGAAGGCCCTCTTCCCGGCCGCTGTCCCTCTGACCTCTCCTTGTGGCGGCACAGTCAAAAGCCCCCCCCCAGATCAGGGGTGACCAGAGATGTTCTCCAGTCAGTCCAGGAGCCTTCCTGAGGCCCAAAGAGATTGTGCGGCCTCTACAAGTTTCAGAACACACACACTGCAGAGGCATATTGCTCCTGGGGCATGACATGGCACCTGCCATGGGTGCTGCTCAGGGGGATGGGTGCAAGCTTGTGCTCACCAATTGCTTCCCCAGTTGGGGAAGAAATTGGCATGCACGTAACCTCTCCCATGGCTTCCCATGAAGCCAAGGGAGCGTCTGGGTGCCTATGGCTATGGTCCAAGTGAATTTGCCCTGGTCACATCAGCAGGATCTTCCCCATGCAAAGGGTCCTGCTGCCGCGGCCTGGGTGAATTCGCCCAGGCCGTGTTGACAGGACCCCCGCACCCCTTTGGTTTCCCAGGTCGGGAAGCCAGGGGGACGTGTCTTGATGTCACATGTGGCATCATGACGTCACGTAGCGTGCCTGGGGCACTTAAAAGCCTCTGACCCCCCCCCCCCAAGGTGCTTAACAAGCACTTCTAGTTTTTACCAAAAACCAGAAGTGTTTTTAAAACACCTCCGGGGAAGGGGTGCCTGATGCCTGCAGAGGTCACATGTGGCTTCTGCAGGATGCAGAAAGGTTTTGGAGGTCCAGGTACAGCAGAGAACATCACAGCGTGTCCCTACCAAATTCCTGTGGCACATCTGTGGACCATTTGCAGCACACCAATGTGCCACAGCACAGTGGTTGAAAATAGCTGTGCTAGAGAACAAGAGGTCCTATCTGTCAATTTAAACAATTTCATCTTTGAGCTATGCCCTGCTCTTATATCAGTTTGCCTAGCCACAAATATTAAGGAAAACAGCAATTAATCATTGAGGCAGTTCTTTCTCATGCCAATATTGGGAAAGGATGTTGAGACAGGGAACACAGAGCCCTGGGGTTACAGGACAGTAAATAAAAATGCATTATGACCAACTTGTTCTGAATGGAGAAATAAAAAAATCAATGCATTGCAACCTGACATAAATATTCATGTGACGAGACACTGTGCCTTGAAATCCCCTTGTCAATCAATAAGGAGCAAGTGTGTTGAGGAAGAGAGGTTTAGTGGCTTTTCTCCTTATGATGCAGAGATTAAGGGCTATGTCACAAAGGCTTGCTGGTTTCCTAAGGCTCAGAGGGTGGTGCCTGAGAACTCAAGGGTGGCAACCTGACTGAGCAGGGAGAAGAGCCAGGGGAAAAATCAAGCTTTTGAGGGGTGGGGTGGGGTGGGGTGGGGTAAGAACTGCTCTCCGGTTCTCCTCCTAGCTCATTTTTATTTTGAATCATTGTTGTTTTTCCCATGTACTTTCAAAATACATGCTGCTTTAATTAATGCCTGTTAATGAATGCAAGAGATGGTGGGAGCGACTGATGGCGAGCACGAGATTTGAGGGTGCCATTTTACTGCTGTGTGCGTGTGGCTATGCCAGGGGGCGTGGCTACATCAGGGGGCGTGGCTACATCAGTGTGGCTACGTTGGGGGCGTGGCTACAGGCACCCCCCAATGTTGAAGTCAAGTCGACTCCCCTGCTCTAAGACATGTGTACCATGTGCACATAGGAGAAATGTATTGTGATTGCAGGGACCAAGGATAGTAGCCTGTGGCATAACTCAATGAAATGACATGAAATGAAGAGGGAGGCAAAATTATAGATGCAACAATTCAGGTGTACCCACAGTGGCATTCCTGGCCCCAGTGCCACCTGTGGCCACAACCACAAATTGCCCCCCTCCCTGGCCAGGCAGCTGCCCCCAATAATTACACCCATTGCCTCACATTTGGAGACCTTCGGAGTGTCAGGGAGGCTATTTGCAGCCTCCAAACCCCTCAGAAAGCCTTGTAAGACCTCCAAAAGACCTTAAAACATCACTTCCGACTTCTTGAGGAAACCAGAAGTGACTTTTTCATGCCTTTCAAAGGCCTTCTGTGGGAGGTTCCATTTCCAGAACCCCGCAGATGCGGATAACTTTAGATAACCGGATCTGTAGGGTGGACCAACCTGTACCCTTTGAGCGCAACTGGAAGTGCCCTCCCACTGCATCTAGAGGGGGTTATGAATTGTCTAAGATGCACTTCTGGTTTCCCGAAAACCAGAAGTGTGTCTTAGACACCTCCCACAGGTTTTCTGATATGCAGGGAGGTTGTCCATAGCCTCCCTGCGCCTCAGAACACCCTCTGGATGTGACCAGAGGACACCTCCAGTCAAATCTGGAGGGTACAGGTTGGCGTTCAGTGCGAGTCAGGGGACATGCGTTCAGCTGAATCCATGGATGCAAAATCAATGGATGTAAAGTTCGGACCTGTACAGTCCTATAAGTAGCAGAAGTGTGGAATGCATTTTTACTCTACTTTTAAATTGTACCACAGTGTCTGTCACGTGTCACAATGGAAACTGAATAGTAGCACAATTCTATGCACAGAGCCGTAACGTTCTACCCCAGTGCCTGGAGCAGTGGCGTCATGACTCTGCCCATTTGCGCCCCCATGGCAGGATAGGCAGCTTTCCCCATCCCCAAAGGAGGAAGCACTAGGGAGATCATGCACATCTCCCAGGAGGAGGGGGGCGCACGATCTCTCCAGCACTTCCTCCTTCGGGGAGGGGACGGGGAAGGCTGCCTATCCCAATCCTGCGCCCCAATTTAGCTGAGCACCTGGAGCAGGTGCTCCTCTGGCTCCACCCCTTTTATGCTTCTGCCTATGCATATCTACCAAGAAGTAAATCCCATTAGTTCAATGGGACTGTCTCCCAGGTAAGTCTGTATCAGACTGCAATGAAGATTCGTAACTGTATGTAATATTAGAGGTTGTAATGGTCAATTGTAATGGTAGAGGCTGGTATTGTTCATTGAGAAAGAGGGATTTGATTTATCACGCGTGATGCTCTTGTACAAGCGCTCCAAATTTTTGGGAATGATTTTTTTAAAAATGACTTAATGGGATCTTTGAATTGCAGATAACATTTCACGATGTTCTAAATGTGACTTCTTAACCATGTTCAAGCACTGCTACCTATAACCATACAGAAATGTGTATTAATTTGTGTTTGCTATGGCCATAAGTTAACAGGGATTCCTGTATTAAATACCTACTGATCGGGCTATTTGCTTCAAAAAGACCCAATTTTCCTGCTAAGCGAACACTATTTGACTTTTGTCTGTGTTCATGACTCAGTTTGTGCCAAATGCCTCACTAAGTTTCTCAACCCCTACTTTGCACTTCTAAGATTTGTACAGAGTTTAGCAAGCTTGGACACAATGTAAAAAAAAGAGACCAGCCAATAAAACCCCAGCAGCCACAAGGAGCCAGCGATTAAAGCAAAAAATAAAATCTAGTCAATAGATTTTGAAAGGGTAAAACAGCAGACAAGAGCAGACTAAAAAAATTCCAACATCACTCAGAATTGACATTAATTTGGTCAGGCTTTTAATCAATAATTACAGGTTTATTTTAGATGGATATTTATATTTTATTACGCTATAAATTGTTTATTTGCCCTGAGCCATATGAATGGCATGGTTTATAAATGCAAATATATATAAGTGCATATTAGCTTGATATTAACTAAATCCTTTTAAGCTTGCATCATCCACTAGTCAAATTAAACGAGCTTTTAGTGAAAAAGCACTACTGTGGTTCATGTCTGGAAGTCAAGGAGCATCATTAGCTCCCATGATCTCCAATATTGTTCACGGCTTTACCATTCAGCCCTTGAACTTTAATGGCACTAAAATATAATCAAATGGTAGCCTTTAAAGTAATTTGTTTTGTCCCTGGTAATTAAACAGTTGCCTTTGCACTCAACATAAGAACTGAAATACGCCTCAATAGCATCCAGCAGACACTTTCATTTCATCCCAGCAGAGCTCCTCCAAAAACGCAGGTGGAATCAACATTTTACAGAATGTAACCATAAACAGCACAAAACAACATGATTTAAGAAACATTTGGATCTTGGCTTTCAGACTACGGAAAAGAAGTTGGGCCATATGCTGTCCAGAGGAATAATAAGAATTTACAACACATTAGGTGCAAGCTTGGTTAAAAAGGTAATCCGCAACCGCAATCAGGGTGCAATCCTAACCTGTGCTGGAAGAGGCAGGCAGGCTGGCATCCAGCTGCAGCACAACCTGGAGCAAGGGAATGTTATTCTCCTTACCCCATGTCTTCACCAGCCAGCCCTATGACTCATGGGTGCAAATCAGAGCAGCCTTTGTAATGCTGGTTGTGCTGGGGACAGGGTTAGGATCCGGCCTAAGTGCCCAGGTTGGTCCCACTCCCCTCCCAGGCCTGATCCGTCTCCCAGACCACCCTACCCTGTCAAAAACTGCCTCCTTTCCACCCTCCCGACACCCTCTCCAGCTCCCTGTGCTGCCTGCTCAGGCTGGCACAAACCTACGTGCCCCAAGTGCAGGTACAGGGTGGGGTGGGTTTGGACTGTGCTGTCAATCATTTATGTAGAAATGGCACATTGTAAGAACAATGTATTAAATCCGAGGTGCACACATGTGTGCAAATCCTGCATTCAGACTTCATCTGGTGCCATTCCGAAGGGCTCACTTGGGAGGAGAACTTTTGATAAGGTGGGCAACAACTGAATGTGGGTGGTGGTGCTGAAACACCCTCACGTGTTTTTTTCACACAGAATACCATAAGCAGAACGTGGCATACTGGCCAATGCTAATATAAACTGAGTTTCTGGAAGTACTTAAAACATGTTGATTCTAAGCCAGGGATGGCGAACCTATGACATGCGCGTCAAAAGTGACACACCAACGTTCGCCAACACCTGACAAAAAACTGAGTTTGTTTTACTCATTTTTTTAAATTATTTGATGTTTCTTTATGAAATACATAGCACCACACATGATTGGATTGGATTTTTGATTTATATAAATGAACAAAGAATTGTTTCTCTTTTGTTTGGAAGGGAGGTTGACATGCCAGCAAAGCCAAGTTAATCATTTTCCAAAGTTTTGACACGCTGAGCCATCACTGTTCTAAGCACCTGTCTTCACAAGCCATCAGCTGTACCACCATATTTGGTGCTTACCATGAATCTAGTTCTCTTCCAATCCCATTCCCACACATGGAGTCCTGAAATAATTAATCAACAGTATTCCAAAGAAATTAAGCAAATTAGTAGGTAGACATGTCCACAGAAACTGCTTAGCTGAGGCTCAACTAGGAGGAGGGCATGATAAAAAGTTTTTAAAATAAAATTGAAGAAAAACATTTCTGAGACAAAATGGCATTTGCTCCTACATGGAGCCCCAAGTCTACTGAGATTGCAGTTACTCTTGGGAAAATATGCATCTTACTAAAGCATCACCACTGCTGCTGCTGGCCTTGCAGGAAGAGGGGTTCAGAACAAAGGAGGATAAACAGGGGCTGTGTAAGGAGAGAGGATATAGTAGGAATTCTTCTCTGGGTGAAGTCACCATTAGAAGACCTTGGATTCATTCATTCAAATTCATTCAAATAGTATTTATATGATCTCAGTATGTTCCAGAAACCTCAAGCCACTACTGAATAATTGAAGTCTATGTTTTGGCAAACGATCCGCAAATGTTTAGCAAAATACTTACAGTGGACCATTCTACTGGATCTTTCCATGGGCCATTGTAAAATATTCTGAACCACTAGAAACAACAACACAGTAGCAGAAAAGATTTCTTTACCATTATCACCAGGTACTAATCAATCAATCAATCAATCAATCAATCAATCAATCAATCAATCAACAGGTACTTATATACCGCTTTTCAACACAAGTTCACAAAGTGGTTTTACAGGCAAATAGAAATAATAAAGTTAAGTAGCTCCCTGTCCCAAAGGGCTCACAATGTAAAAAAAAATGAGAAAACCACCAGCAACAGCCACTAGAAAAGACACTGCACTGGGGTGAAAAGGGACAATTACTCTCCCCCTGCTAAATATAAAAGGAACACCACTTGAAAAGTGCCTCTTGCCCAGTTAGCAGGGGTGAATCTCAGAAATGAGCACTAGCACATGCTCTATTGCAGTGGTTCTGAAACATTTTAGCTCTGAGACCCACTTTTTAGAAAGACAATCTGCCCAAAACCACCGGAAGGGCTGTCATCATCAGAAGTGCCGTCATTGTGACGCCAGAGCCTGCTGCTTTCCTAAGAATGCAGCAATAAGGTGGGTTATTTCTCAGCCATTTTCCAATAGCAAAGTGGATCAAAAAGAGAAAAAAAAGCCTTTTTACACCTTTGACACAAGCAAAATAACCACACAGCCTTTTCCCTTTTCAGTGTCCCATCTTCCCACATTTTCAATGATGGCTATGCTAGATGCTATAGAACCCACCTGAAACTGGCTCACGACCCACCTACTAGGCCCCAACCCACAGTTTTGAGTAACACGGCTCTATTGAATTTGTCATCACACTTTCTCTGTTGTCATGCCAACAGCCATTCCTCCTGTTTCATTGCTCACAGTTGAAGAATATTGGGGTGATGCCAGAGCTCTGCACACAGGGAGCGCTTAGGAGCGATTGCGTCCGTCACCTAGGTCATCTCCACATTCCAAATACTGACCACAGTACCAACCTAACTGCCACCTAGGCTAGCAGGAAAATCCATCAGTCATCAGGAAATCATTGGACCCCTCAATTTCCAGGCAGACCATTCTAACTGACACCTCCACTACACCACGTTAACCCTCCGCTCACGCACATTCCCTTAGTCCACCACAGGGAGCATTCACACTCCATCTGCACATTCCTGTAATCCCATATTGTCAGCAGTCCTCATGAGTCTGTGGCTCAGTCCATTTCCAGGCGAAGCCAGGCAATCCTTCTGTCCTGTAGGCACATCCTTGGGTCTTCCTGGAGCAGATGCATGACCAGCATTCTCCCAGCTCGCTTCTCATGGTTCTGCTGCTTCTTCCCCTCCTCCTGGGTCTACCTAGGCTGCCTTCCTCCTCAGCCGCAGGGCCTAGCCTCTTTTAACTCTCCCTGATGGGGAAAAACCCTCCAGATGGGCTTGGTCTCTGAGCGATGGCATGATCCCTGCCCCTACTCCTTTGGAGACCAGGGTAGGGTGACATGGGGGAAGAGAAAATCAACTATTGCTACAGGTAGTCTTAAATTATCCCAAAATAAGGACTCTTATCCCAGAAGTATGCAAGGCAGGCTGTTCAGCACAAGGTCAGTTTCAGCACGTATCTTTCCAAATCTTTGAAATTGTTCTCTCATCAAAAAGAAAGAGAGCTCTGTTTAATGAGCAAGCCTAATGAAATTTTTAATGGGCCAGTGGTCTGAATCAGCACCTTTGTCTTTGGGGATTACACAAGGACAAACTAAGCAGTCACAATGAAAGTATTGGCAATATACTTTGGGGGACATTCCTGGATTTCCTGTTATTTCACTTTATCATTATACAATGGCTTCTTGGTCAATGTGCCACCATCTGTCAGCAATTGCCTTACGACTGTGGGCTGGATGATGGGCCGAATGCAGCCTGTGAGTCATAGGTTGCTATAAGTCATGTAGGAGGAAACGCAGTGTGAAAAGATGGCTTTAAAATCATTGTGACTGATCCTGACCATCTTGCGGCTGTACAGCCATCACAATGTGAGATGCAAGGGCTAAAGAAGAATAGAGAATCTATACTAATCACAACCTCAGATATGCAGATATGCAACCTCAGATATGCAGACGACACCACTCTAATGGCAGAAAGTGAGGAAGACTTAAAGAACCTGCTGATGAGGGTGAAAGAGGAAAGTGCCAAAATTGGCTTGAAGCTCAACATTAAAAAAACTAAGATCATGGCCACCACTCCCATCACTTCCTGGCAAATAGAAGGGGAAGAAATGGAAGCAGTGACAGACTTTATCTTCCTGGGCTCCAAGATCACCGCAGATGGTGACTGCAGCCATGAAATTAAAAGACGTTTACTTCTTGGGAGGAAAGCTATGGCGAACTTAGACAACTTAATCAAAAGCCGAGACATCACCCTGCCAACAAAGGTTCGCATAGTCAAAGCTATGGTTTTCCCAGTAGCTATGTATGGCTGTGAGAGCTGGACCATAAGAAAGGCAGAGCGCCGAAGAATAGATGCTTTCGAATTATGGTGCTGGAGAAGACTCTTGAGAGTCCCCTGGACTGCAAAGAGGTCCAATCGGTCCATCCTACAGGAAGTCAAGCCTGATTGCTCCCTGGAAGGACAAATGCTGAAGCTGAAGCTCCAATACTTTGGCCACCTGATGAGAAGAGAGGACTCTTTAGAAAAGACCCTCATGCTGGGAAAGATTGAAGGCAAAAGGAGAAGGGGGCGGCAGAGGATGAGATGGTTAGATAGTGTCACCGAAGCGATGAACATGAAATTGGGTGAACTCCGGAAGCTAGTGGAGGACAGGGAGGCCTGGCGTGCTGTGGTCCATGGGGTCGCGAAGAGTCGGACACGACTTAGCGACTGAACAACAACAACAACAACTAATCACATCCAGCAAGCAAATGAATACTGCCTTTTCTCTTCACTTTGGCTTTTATTTCTTGTTGTAAATGTTTTGAGAAAACAATGCTAGGACTACACACCTTGAGGAAAAGGGTATGCTGCAAAGTGCTTGATATATATGCATACACAATACATAAGCACTGTGTCAGTTTGCAGATGCACCCAGCCCAAAATAAACTTTGTTTGGTGTGTATCCTCACACACCCAAGGACGAGTGGCTGCAACCCTTTCTGCATTCAAGCAGGCTATATGCTTCTACTCAACTTTCCTGACCTTTGCATTGTTGGAAACAATTCCGAATGCATTCCCATGACTTTTCAGTGATGCCGATTTGTTATGTGTGTATTAAGGCATAACAAAAGAATTAACTTAACACCTTTAGTTGGAACAGTTATGACATTTATCCTTATGGACCTGGCAGAAAAACTCTGCTTTTAAATACAAGGACCTTAATCTACTTGGATTGCTATATACCATTCTTAGCTCCTTAATTCCTTGTAGCACCCCCCATCTGCTCCATCTCATCGGGGGGGGGGCACCTTTACATCCCAGGGGTTGGGAAGGATGCATTGAGAAATGTTGGGCTGGGTCTCTAAGAAAAGGGGGTCAAAAGGAGACTAGCAGTAAATGCATACAGTTTGTGAGAACAAATAATCTGGTTGCAAATAATCTAATCAATCTAATCTAAACAAATGATCTAATCTTGCTTGTTGAAATCACACCTGATTTCAATTTCCCTTCTTCCCTCCCCATCCTGCATATCTCTCAGTTTTTGCAATGAGGACCCTCAACATGAATTCCGATACCCCTTATGCAGTCAGCCAGCAGGGGGACCTTTTATATCCAGCTACACTGTTGCGGGGCTTGGCTGGGGTCTTCCAGTACTTCTCTGGGTGTCCAACTATATATTGTACTCCTGGGAGAAGGGGATGTGCAGTATCCTCACCCCAGAGACCAGTCAAGCCCAGGCAACAGAGGAGGCCCTCGCCCCAACCCCAGGGATGCACCCATTTTCATCCCCCTTGTCCGTCTTTCCTTGTTCCTCCTGCAACCATTTATCCTCGCCTCTTCAGTTCCTTCCCCTTCTTGCTTTTTTGCTACAAACTTTCAGTCCTGTCTTTCCTGCTGATTTCCTTCACCTCAGGGCCATTAGGAGCACTTGAGATTACAGCTACCCTGGAACAGGGGTGTCATACTATTGTTAGAATTCACATTACACCTTTTTTCTGTTCCACTACTGTATCCTAAAACCTTCTCACTCCAGTGCTTATATTAAGCTCTGGGCTGACTGCCAATCCTGAACCTGATTGCTGTAGAGCTATATATCTGAGATATGGCATGTTGTATATGCAAGCAAATCCATTTTCAAAAGAATTAAGAGTGCAATTCAACAGCTCCAGTTGTAAACAAGGAGCCCAGCATGTACATGGCTTTTCACTTTGCAAGAAGATATGCATTTTGTGAACAAAAGAAATATGTATTTGGGACTTTTCCACCATACTCTTGGTATGTAACATGCAATCAATGGGATTTTGTCTTATCTATGATTCCTTGGGCAATTCTGATAACTAATCCAGAATGGAAATTCTGCAAGCCATTGAATTGCACTGTCTCCAATTCCCACTGCTATTACCCATATAAACCACACATAGGACCTCAACACCACACTAGTAGCTCTTAGGTCACCAAATGAGAATCACTGCAATAAATCAAGCTTACCAGATCTAATTAAGAATATGAAGTGGAGTGTTACATGCTCATTGTAACATCAGAAATGCCAGCCATCCCTGGGTATTTATGGTGTTAGAAGCCCAGGGTTCTTTAAAAACAGTTTGCATGATATGATTGCAGAACTAAGATTAAAAGTCTCACGTCTGCACAAAGGCAAGAAGTCTGTACACATAATTCCAGACTCCTAAAGAAGCTTAGCAAAATATAACATGGGACTTTCATGTTGAGGAGGAGCAGTTTTCATAACTGCAATACTGCTGAATAAGTACAATACTGCTGCCAACGGTCCTTTGGCATCTTACCATGTCCAAGAAAATGATATGCAAATGATGCTAATTACATACAATTAAAATATCTGAATTAGCTAGCTGTAGCCCTCTAGCATGAAATCCAGTTCCCTGGTGGTCCTGAGCAATTTGCCAACCCCTGCTGTAACCAAAGCTGGTGCGCAGACGTCCCTGACAACACACAGCCCGAGTCTTCTGAGGCAGTGCCTCTTGCTACGGGAAGACAAGTCTAGAGGCCTGAAAAGAGATGGCAACACTTCACACTGTCGTCTGATTGCATCAGGCTGAGCACAGCAAAAGAAATAAATATTTAGACAGGGAAGATGATACCCTGAACACATCAACGTGTCAGTTCTGATAAGTGACAACTGAGAAACACCCTCCTCCTCCTTTCCCGGCTCATACAAAACTCGCCACCTCTCACCGTCTCATCCAGATGGTGTGTTGAGAGCTCCTGCACACTTAGTTCCTAGAAAGCTTAAACTCTACACCCAATCTGCCACATTATTTTTATGTCTCTCTCCTCTGATTCATTTGTCAATGCCAATGAGTCTATTACAGTGCTTGCTCTCTTTCTCGCAGGTATTTATGATTAAACACACTTGCACACAGGACTAAATTAGAGTTTGGTTACAGCAGTCCAACAAGATAATTAAGGGCCTCAAAATTAAGGTATCTTAGGAGTTTTTGCAATTAAATAAGAAAGCTTTGTATATTTTAAGGAAAAGCCTGATGATCTCTCTCTCCCCCACCCCTCCATGTCAGGAATCTAGGAGTCATTTGATAAATAAGGACTTGTTCACATATTATGTGCTTCTATGTGCCAAATTTGATTTAGCAGCAGTACCAGGTAAAATAAGATTTATAGGACTGCTTGCTGTATAGACCACACAGAAGGGCAAGATCTGTGTGAAACTTTGTGTAGTGCTCTGGGTTAATTTGGCAGACATCTTTCCCCCCCAGAATGCCAGGACCCTTGAGAACCTTCTTTAGGGCAATTCTATCATGTTGATTCTAAGGGTGCAATCCTAACCTGGAGTTAGGCTGGCATAGTTAGGCCAGCCAAGTCTGGACGGCACAAGGGACACCAGATGTGTGCCATCCTCCCTGATTCAGAAAGTGGTCCCAACATGCTTATGGTGGCTCTTGTGCTGGCCGAACTTTGCTGGTCTAACTGTGCCGGCCTAACTCCAGGTTAGGATTGCACCCTAAATGATCTATCTTCATTTTGTTTTTTTCCCCATAACTTGACACTGGAGCCTCAGGCCATTACTGAAAATGTTTTCAGTCAAAACTCAACACAAAGGTCAGCATGCTGCTTAATCCCATCAGGTTCAATGTCTATCAGTAATGGCTATCTCTGTGTTGGATTTTGTGGAAAGTGGAAAACGCTTTTACATCACAACAGTCTTTATTCTCTACCAGTGCAGTATAACATTCTATAGTATCCCTTAACTATAGGATTAAAAGCTATCCTCTAAAAATCTATGCTTGAGAGAACAAGAGCAGGTGATGGGATGGTGTAGACCCTCCCCTTTCATATATCTATCCCATCCATGACATTGTTACGTCTCAATGTTACGTCTCAATTGTTACGTCTCAACCCATCCATAAGGGTTACGTCTCAACTGATGCTAACCGAGACCTGTAGCCAGATTTAAGCCTTGATTAACTCTAGTTAACGTTAATCATCACGATTAATGTTGGTGCCACTGTAATGCTTAACGGTTATTAAAACCTGTTCATGCAAGCGATGGGAGGAATATATACGTGCAAAGTCCACACCCAGTCCATTAGTACCACATCTGCTCTGGCCCTGGGTGTTTCAAAATTATGTGCTATTATGGCTAGCCATAAAATTCAGGGGGCTGAAGGTGAATAAACTGAAAAAGCTATATTCAGGAGAACCGTACATTTTACAGTTATTAGTTTCAGAATGTAAGGAACAACCTTGACAACATGAATCAGGGTGCAATCCTAACCTGAAATTAGGCTGGCACAGTTAGGCCAGCAAAGTTTGGCTGGCACAAGGGACACTGTAAAGTATGTTTGGACCACTCTTGGAGTCATGGAGGATGATGCACATCTGTGTGCAAGCCTCTCTGACACCAAGAATGGTCCAAACATACTTTACGGTGTCCCTTGTGCTGGTCTAACTGTGTTAGCCTAACTGTGCTGGCCTAACTCCAGGTTAGGATTGTGCTCTCAGTCTCATATACCCCAGCAGCATTCAAGGTTTTTGGCAAAAGTCTTCTTGCAACATGAGATCCTTGCCATTGAAGCAGAATTCTCTGCATGCACAGAATGTGCTTTACCATCAAGCTATAACCCCTTCCACATGTTCCAGTTACCTTCTTGAAAGCTCAGAACCCAAAAAAACTCATAGTATCTTTTTTTTTTTTTACAAGAGCACAGTCACCTTCAGGAGACTCATGGAAAGTGGCACGTAATATATTTTTTCTAGTCTATCTTTCGCTTCCACTGCCCTCTGAAGAATTAACCCATCCTGTCCTTCCTCTATCCAAATGCAACTCACTCCCCAGCAATAACTTATCATGAAGTCACTTTAAGAGGCAGACTCAATATTCAGCCAAGGCGGCATAACCTCAACCAAGCCAGCTGTGCGAGCTTTGCGAGTGGGGACGCGAGCGGCGAGTGCTGTCCTGCGACGAAGTGCCTCGTCCGAGACCAAGTGCCAGGTAACAAGCGAGTTACGCATCTGTGCGAGTTAAGCAGCAGGGCGAGGAAGCCAGGGCCCCAGACTCTGCCCTCTCTCTGAGAAGCAGGGCAGCTCATCCCTAAATAAACAGAGAGATGGAGCCAGGTAGCCAGCAGTTGGGCGGGGGCTATCCAGTGTTTTGCACAGAGTGCCACATGTATGACTATATGCCTCTGGGGCATAAGTCCTGGGTGTGTCCTCGGTGCAAGGAGCTCCAGGGACTCACGGAACGCATCTGCTCCCTAGAGGCCTTGGTTGCGGACCTGGAGAAGCAGAGGCAGGCAGTGAGGGTCCATGGTGAGACATCCGGGGACTTGCAGGATTCGTCCCACCCTCAGAAGGGCAGCTCCTCAGCTGCTGGGGAAAGGAGTCTCAGGGCTGGAGGACGTCAGCCTGGAACAGAGGAAATCAATCCCCCAGTGGGGGCCCCTTCTTCTAGTGACGAGCCCGCATCCAGTCGCACTAAGGATGCTCCTCGGCGGGAGGGGGGTTGCGGTCTCCTTGTTGTGGGCGATTCTATAGTTAGGAATATAGAGAGGGGCGTCTGCGACGGATGTGTGGACCGCACGGTGACTTGCCTGCCTGGTGCGAAGGTTGCGGACATCACGTCTCGTCTAGATAGGCTGGTTAGGAGTGCTGGGGAGGAGGTAGCGGTCGTGGTGCATGTTGGCACCAACGATGTGGGGAAATGTAGCCGGGAGGTCCTGGAAGCCAAATTTAGGTTGCTAGGCAGGACGCTGAAGGCCAGGACCCCCAAGGTAGCGTTCTCAGAAGTGCTACCCGTTCCACGTGCAGGGCCAGCTAGGCAGGCGGAGATCAGGGGTCTCAATGCATGGATGAGACGGTGGTGTCGGGATGAAGGGTTTAGATTTGTTAGGCACTGGGGGACATTCTGGAACAAGCCAGGCCTGTACAAGAGGGACGGGCTTCACTTGAACCAAAATGGAACCAGGCTGCTGGCGCTTAATATTAAAAAGGTGGCAGAGCAGCTTTTAAACTGATCCCTGGGGGAAAGCCGACAGGAGCCGAGTGGCGTCCGGTTCGGAACTCCTCATCCCTACGGGAAGAGGAGGGTGGAGGAATACCAAAGAGTAATGGAGGAGTAGGAAATAGAACTTCTATGCTGAGTGTAAGTGACAGTTTGTCCAGTAAAAAGAGAGGAGGGGAAAAAGGATCAAAAAACAGTCCCTCTTTAGAGAACCCCGTATATAGGTGTTATTATGCGAATGCTCGAAGTCTCCGAGCAAAGATGGGGGAACTGGAATGTTTGGTGGCTAGGGAAAACATTGATATAGTAGGCATAACGGAAACCTGGTGGAGTGCACAGAACCAGTGGGATACTGCCATCCCAGGCTATAAACTCTATAGGAGGGACAGGGAAGGGCGTTTTGGCGGAGGGGTGGCCATCTATATCAAAGAAGGGATTGAATCCAGCAGAGTAGAAACTGAAGGTGGACCAGACTCCTCCATGGAGTCACTGTGGGTTAAACTGCCGGGCCGTAAGAGCAATGTAATAGTGGGGGTGTGCTATCGTCCTCCCGATCAAAAACTTGAAGGTGACCTTGAAATGAGGAAACAAATCAGAGCAGTGACCAAGAGAGGCAGGATTGTAATCATGGGGGACTTCAATTATCCTCATATTGACTGGGTCAACTGCTGCTCTGGTCAAGAAAGAGAGACTGGATTCCTTGACGAGCTGAATGACTGTGCCTTAGAGCAACTAGTCATGGAGCCGACCAGAGGACAGGCGACTCTGGATTTAATATTGTGTGGTACTCGGGACCTAGTTAGGGATGTAAGTGTTACTGAGCCATTGGGGAACAGTGACCATGCTGCGATTGGTTTTGCCATGCATGTCCAGGATAGAGTGCAGAGCAAATCTAACACAAGAACCCTTGACTTTCGAAGGGCAGATTTCCCTCAGATGAGGAGACTAGTTAGACAGAAATTGAAAGGGAAGGTAAAAAGAGTCCAATCCCTCCAGGCTGCATGGAGGCTGTTTAAAAAAACAGTAGTAGAGGCCCAGCGGAAGTGTATACCGCAAAGAAAGAAGGGTTCGACAAGGTCCAGGAGGGTGCCTGCATGGCTGACAAACAAAGTTAGAGAAGCTGTAAAGAGCAAAGAAGCTTCTTTCCGTAAATGGAAGTCTTGCCCCAGTGAGGAGAATAAAAAGGAACATAAACTCTGGCAAAAGACAAGTAAGAAGGTGATACGGGAGGCCAAGAAAGCGTTTGAGGAACGCATGGCTAGCAACATAAAAGGGAATAATAAAAGCTTCTTCAAATATGTTAGAAGCAGAAAACCTGCCAGAGAGGCGGTTGGCCCGCTGGATGGTGAGGGAGGGAAAGATGAGATAAAAGGGGACTTGGAGATTGCAGAGAAATTAAATGAATTCTTTGCATCTGTCTTCACAGCAGAAGAACTTGGGCAGATACCACAGCCCGAACAGCCCTTCCTAATGAAGGAATTAAATCAGATACTGGTTAATAAAGAAGATGTTTTAGATCAAATTGATAAACTACATTTAAATAAGTCACCAGGCCCAGATGGTATACACCCAAGAGTAATTAAGGAACTAAAGAACGAAGTTGCTGACCTCTTAACTAGAGTATGCAACTTGTCCCTTCAAACGGCCACGGTGCCAGAGGATTGGAGGATAGCCAATGTCACGCCAATCTTTAAAAAAGGGAGAAGGGGGGGACCCTGGAAACTACAGGCCGGTCAGCCTAACGTCTGTTCCGGGTAAGATGGTGGAAAGCCTCATCAAAGATAAAATCCTAAAACACGTAGAGGAACAAGTACTGCTAAAGGAAAGTCAGCATGGCTTCTGTAAGGGTAGGTCTTGCCTCACAAACCTTTTGGAATTCTTTGAAAAGGTCAACAGGCACGTGGATGTGGGTGAACCTGTGGATATCATATACCTAGATTTTCAGAAGGCATTTGACAAGGTCCCCCACCAAAGACTGCTGAAGAAACTTCACAGTCAGGGAATAAGAGGGCAGGTCCTCTTATGGATCCAGAATTGGTTGAGGGCCAGGAAACAGAGAGTGGGGGTCAATGGGCAATTTTCACAATGGAGAGAGGTGAAAAGTGGAGTGCCCCAGGGATCTGTCTTGGGGCCCGTGCTTTTCAACTTATTCATAAATGACCTGGAGACAGGGATAAGCAGCGAGGTGGCTAAGTTTGCAGATGACACAAAACTTTTCCGGGTGGTAAAAACCAGAAAGGATTGTGAAGAGCTCCAGAATGATCTCTCCAAGTTGGAGGAATGGGCAGCCAAATGGCAGATGCGTTTTAACGTAGACAAATGTAAAGTGATGCACGTTGGGGCCAAAAACCAAAACTTTACCTATAGGCTAATGGGTTCTGAGCTGTCTGTGACAGCTCAGGAGAGAGATCTTGGGGTGCTGGTGGACAATTCAATGAAGGTATCGACCCAGTGTGCGTCAGCAATTAAGAAGGCCAATTCCATGCTTGGGGTAATTAAAAAAGGGGTTGAGAATAAAACAGCCAATATTATCATGCCATTGTACAAATCAATGGTAAGGCCACACCTGGAATATTTTGTCCAGTTCTGGTCGCCGCATCTCAAAAAGGACATAGTGGAGTTGGAAAAGGTGCAGAAGAGAGCGACAAAAATGATTACGGGGCTGGGGCACCTCCCTTATGAAGAAAGACTGCAGCGTTTGGGGCTCTTCAGTCTAGAAAAAAGGCGCCTGAGGGGGGACATGATTGAGACATACAAAATTATGCATGGAAGGGATAGAGTCGATAGAGGGATGTTCTTTTCCGTCTCTCAAAACACCAGAACCAGGGGGCATCCGCTAAAACTGAGGGTTGGGAGAGTTAAAACAGATAAAAGGAAGTACTTTTTTACCCATCGGGTAGTTAATCTGTGGAACTCCTTGCCACAGGAGGTGGTGATGGCATCTGGTCTTGATGCCTTCAAGAGAGGATTGGACAGATATCTGGAGGAAAGGTCCATCGTGGGCTATAGGCAATGATGGATTGTGCAACCTCCTTACAAAGGTGATGGGCTACTGGTACCGGGTGCAAGGGAGTGGCAACAGGATGCAAGCATCTTGTAGTCTCATGCCTTCCTGGGGCACCTGGTGGGCCGCTGTGAGACACAGGAAGCTGGACTAGATGGGCCTTTGGCCTGATCCAGCAGGGCTCTTCTTATGTTCTTATGTTCTTAGCTGTCATTAACTTGTTTAGTTCACTTGCCCTCTAGAGCTGTGGTTCTCAAAACTTTTAGCACTGGGACCCACTTTTTAGAATGACAATCTGTCTGGGACCCACCAGAAGTGATGTCATGGTCTGAAGTATTGTCATTGTGACACCAGAGCCCGCTGCTTTCCTGAAAATACAGAAATAAATTGGGTTATTTCTCAGCCATTTTCCAATAGCAAAGTGAATCAGAAAGAAAGAAGCCTATTTATAACCGTGACACAAGCAAAACAACCATATAGCCCTCCCCCTTTCCATTATCCCTTTTCCCCATATTTTCAATATAGGTGCTTCACGACCCACCTGAAATTGACTAACACTAGCAGGAAGATAGAGATCAACATTAGATATTAGGTCCAAGTAATCTAGACACCAAAAGGCAACATAAAATCAGTTTACACTATCAGAGGCTACAGCCAGGGAATGGCTACAGACAATGTAGCAAACACATACAATAAAGTTGGGGCCAGAGATAAAAACCGGGAGTGTAGAAATATAAAGGTAGGGGAAAAGAGGAGCAGTGGGAAAATTAGGGAACACTAACGGGGAAAATGATACTTAGACCTAATGGGTTAGTAAAACAGAACACTAGAAGTTAAGGTATTACAGTGGTCACCAAAAGAAATAAATAGATCCCCTACACCAGCGTTTCTCAAAATAGAGGTCAGGACAAGCCAATTTCATGTGGGTCATGAAGCACCTAGGGCAGCCATCACTGAAAATTTTGGAAGATGGGACACTGGAAAGGAGGGTTGTGTGGTTATTTTGCTTGTGTAAAGTTTGTAAATAGGCTTTTTTTCCTTTCTGATTCACATTGTTATTGGAAAACAACTGAGAAATAACGCAACTTATTGCTGCATTCCCAGGAAAGCAGCAGGCTCTGGTGTCACAATGACGACACTTCCAGCCATGACATCGGTTCTGGTGGGTCCCGTACAGATTTGTCATTCTAAAAAGTGGTTTGAAAACCACTGCACTAGACAACCCACAACTGGTGAGTCGCCTGACCTCTGACTCCGTTTCTGTTCCAACCAATCTGATCCCAACCAAGCAGGATCTTACTTGGTTGGTGACCTTCAGTCACCTTCTCTTGCTTCTTCAGTTGGTGGCAACCATGTGAATAGTTTTCTAGTCCCAGAATTCTGGTCGTGATACTCATTCTGCTTGGCACTGAGCTTTCTTGTTAATATAAATTACATAATTAGTGATTTCTAAAACCTTCATTTATACCATATACAATTTGCAAGATCTGTGCATTTTGAAGGGGTGAGTCAAGGGGGGGGGTACAGTTGTGAAAGTTTTCATAATCATAATCCATATAAGAGTTTCTCCTTTTCAATACTTTCATTGGGTCCTTGGAAAAAGGAGTGACATGTTTGCAAGACTGATGTTGAATGAACAATAAAACCAACAAGGATCATTGGCCAAGTTGTCCAAGATGGGTGGTTTCTCTCCCATCCCACTGTGGCTCTTCTTTGTCCTAAGTGACGTCATCATGTAGCCATCACTGTGTGTGGTCTGATGGCTTCTTCGCAATCACTGTGTGATTCCTGAGTGGCTGGGTCTATTGAGGAAGGGGGGGGGGAAGCAGCACATTGCTTCAAAGAATTGTGAACACCACAGAAAGTGGCTGAGAAGGGTTGCATCCTGCTAAAAGTACCACAATCACTTCAAAAATGTTCAAGGGCGAAAATCTGGCACAGTTTTATATACAATTCCACTTTAGAGTTCTTTTCCCCTAAAGCTGGGCACCTTTATCAACTGAAATAATACAGTACAATATGATGTACAGCCAAAGCTGGAAAAATTGGCATCTAGGCCTAGCATATTGGCAACTGTAATCATGCCTCCGTGCTGTGCTTTACTGTGTCTCTGCTTTCCTGGCTATGGATCAAGTGCTCTTACTGCTCAGCTATTATTTTGTTGAGAATGATACAGTGCAAAATGAAAGCAATTAAAATGATGAGTAGAGAAAGAGAGCCCTGTAAATTTAAATGTAAGTGCTCTAAAATGAAACATCACCATGCTTGGTACATATCAAATAAGTGGATAATAGAAGTGTTAGTACTCCCTCCCTCCCTCCCTCCCACACACACACACACACACACACACACACAGACAGAGAGAGAGAGAGAGAGAGAGAGAGAGAGAGAGAACATTGTCAGTTGGAGAAGAGGTTATGCAATACAAAGTGCTGTAACTTCAGAAATGTATAGCAATACAGACATATGACAATATTAAGGGCTCCCCACATTCCTGAGCACTGAAAAATCTAAGAACTGCACAGGATTTGGTTTTGCTGAGACGAAAGAGTACTGGAAACGTAAGGTACAAATATTTACAAATATACAGTCGATCCTCCTTATATGCGACCTCGGTATATGAGATCTTGAGAGGCTGTTTGGTGACCTCCCCTCATTTCCCTGTGACCTCTTCCTCCATAACTGCAAGGAAAACAGCCCCAGGGACCATCTCTTATCACAAGAAATCTCCAAAACAAAGAGAAAGAAGCACTGATCAGCGAATAGCCTGAGATTCCTTCCATAACCTGTGCTATTTCAGGTGACAGCCAATTGTATTATGACTGCTTCTCAGTGTTGTGCTTCACTTTGGGGGAGCTTGGAAAACCTAGCAATGTTTTCTCTGTATTTCCTTAAATTGCTCATTTTCTATGGTTTTTTGTTTTGTCAACTTGGTGTTATTCTGTAATGACAAGTAGGGTGCCTACAGTGCACTGTAATTAAAAAAAATCTGCTTGAAAAACCAAGCAATACTTTCTCTGAATTCAATTTTTTTATGCCGTACTGCACCTTCATCTGCTCTTTTTCCATGGGTTTTTTCCTTAAATAAAATATAGAATAGAATAAAATAGAATATTGCGCAGTATATGCAACACAACAACAATATACAGTACTCTATTACAATAGATTTAGATTCATAATGTCCACAGAGTACATGGTGAAGAGGATCCCCTTGCACCTAACCCCATATTTCCCATAAGCTCAATGATTCAGTATCCACTAGATTTTCCAGGAACCTAACCCTAGCACAGTGCTCTTCAAATTGGCGGGTCATGACCCACCAGACAAGAAACCTTTATTGGCATTTCAGGCATACACAAACAGTAAATGCAGCTTGACAGAAGTCATGACCCACCATAGGATGTAAAAAGGGGCCATTTCCCCTTAAGGGGAGTGGCTCCAGAAATGACTGCCAGCAGCGCCACAGCGATCACGGCACCGCAGGCATTTAGGGGCAAGTGCCCTACCTGGATGGGGTCCTTGGGGTGCAGAAGGGTTGGAGAGGCCCGCTGCCACTTCCGCAGGCCTCCCTGATGCTAGAAATAGCTCCATTGCAAGATCAGAGCTAACTTCCTGTTTAGCAAATAAGTCCAGGGTTAGCACCTGGACTGGTCCTTCTAAGAAAAAAAAACTAACTAACTGCTGCTGGGTTGTTCTTAGAGTCCTTGGG
>JAJKFI010034009.1:0-22733 GCA_029204185.1 Lerista edwardsae | reverse complement strand
TGATTCTAAGTCCAGAGGTGTTTTGAGACTCTCCAGATGTGGATTGAATTATCGGTATCTGTGGGGGACAGATGCCCCGTGTATATGGGGGGCTCACAGTATTGAGTGTGTGGTGCATTCTCTGACACAGAAGAGAATGTTGCAGATTCTGCTGGAGGGAGGGAGGGGGGCGTGTCCAGCCCTTGCCTCTGTCTGGGCATTGCTTCTGTTTCCTTTTCAAAACCCTTTTTCAGTGTGTGTGCCTGTCTTTCCCTCCTCTCCTGCTTCCCCTTCTCCAAATTTCCAGCCTATGCAGGTGATGTTTTCAGGTGAGGCCACCCACAGGAAGTACTATTCCACTACCCATGGTGCTTTGCTTTCTGGCCAGAGAGAGGCGGCTCACCTCATTGAAATGTACCAGGACCTCTTGCAGTGCAGGAACTGAAAGGCCTGAAGTTTCCGGAGAACCACTAACTCGTGATTCCTTTTACAGTTGTGTGTTTAAAGCATTACTTACTTTCCTTCCTTCCTTTCTTTTTCTAAAAATCTGATAATAGAATTTTTTTATCTTTTTATAATAATAATAAAAAAGAAGTCTTAACTCTTTTAACCCCATAATTGATTGACTGTAGTTTATTTCCAAGTACTGTATTGTTATAGCAGGGAAGGCAGCTCTTCCTGTCTGGGTGGAAGCTCTCCCTTTTTGTGTACTTTGGTTTTGGATTGCACTCTGGGTGCTTCTTCTGGAGGTATTTCTCCCCCCCCCTTGTATTGTAAGTGCCTTCTATACTTCAATAAATGTTACAATAGCCACGGTGTTGGGGTGAGTACTTTGGACTGGGCTTTTTGTGGGGCTCCTGGGTAATCTTGACCACGGATCACAATCTGGTGGGAAGGTCTCCTGCTCAACTGCTGTGTCCTTGTGCAGCTTCCATTCCAATTAAGTAGCACTTGTGTGCAGAAGAATGTTCTACCGGATCGTGCCCGTTGTGCTTTTCGGTGGCAAAGTCAAGTAAGAGAAAACCTGCAGTGGTCCTTGGAGGTATCTGTTCCTGTGGGTTAGCTTGAACTTGCAAGAAGTGAATTCACGTTCTTAGCCCATGAGCATCTTTCATAGTTAGGGATGGTTTTTTTCGGCGATCGACACAATGCTAAATAATGAGAAGGTCTACTCAAAATGCTACATAAAATGAAATTTAGATCAAATCGTGAAATATCGCTGCTTTTGCTTATTTTTGACACAGGTTTGAGGAATCCACAAGTAGTTTTCAGCGAGGAATCGGGAGGAGGAGGGGCAGGAATAGGAGGAAGCTTGCTTAAACATGCATGGACACACGTGTTCATAGTTCACAGTGCAGGTTGTGGCGACTTTAATGGAATGTGGAAGTGTAAGCAGCAGTTTCTTGACACTCCAAGCAGCAACCAGAGTGCAGCTTGGTAATTTTTGAGCAGGTCATTTAGGACTGGGGTGTGTTTGCCAGTGATTGCTTGCCTTTGTAGGGCCATTCACCCTTATTTACAGTGCTGTTCATACAATTTTCAGTAAAAATTTGGATAAAACACATAACACCGCCATTTACTATTTTAATCAAGAAGCTTTGGAAAAAATATCACCAGAAAAGCCCACGCCTACTCATAGTCCCCCTGCCCACACACCCTAAAGTTAGTCACACGTTTCTCCCAAAGAAGCAAAAAACCATCTTGTGTCAAGCTTCACAGCCTAGGCACCCGGAGGCTTGTGGCTCTTTAAACCCCTTGCGTCATTGTTTCTTTATGTGTTCAGATCTACCTGTAATTAGTGGTGATGCCTGTATTTGTGCTGATTTGGCTTGTAATGCAAACCTCTCCCCCTTGTAGCGCTTGCCCGTATTGCAAAGCCAGCACCATTTCTCCAGCAAGTTCTTCCTCAGCTTGGATCTGAATCTAGGCGTAGAACAAGCATTGACCCAAACCTGCTTTCACAGGCGGGGGGGAGGGGGAGGGAAATGGACTTCTGTCATTTTCCAAGGACGCAACATTCGTGCACAGTGTTGGTGTTAGGCGTGGGTCACCGGTAGCAGGGACATAAACTGTTTGGACCCCACAGAACTCCAGTTACTTCACTGGCAGTGCAGCAAGGTCTGAATCTCAGAATTGGCCTCGGATGAAGCCATGCCCTTTCCCTAAGCAGTGCGCGTGTATGAAATAGCTCAGTTTGCTGAGCCCAGCCGTGAGTCAAGCTGAGGGAAGATGGCTCATCTCTTCTATCCCAAGATACAATCTGGCTTTCCAGAGATAAGAGACCAGAAGTTGCTGCTGTTTGATGTACAGGTTGAGTTCCCTCTCCTCTCCTCTGCCATCTTCTGGAGGGCTGGGAATTAGAAGCACGGCAAAAGTATTTGGCTTGGGGCTTGTGTTTGGGTCCAGATGGTGCCAGCAGAACGCCTTGGAGGCTGAATCACTGTTGCAAGGCTTGGGAAGGGTGTGGGGAAGTGGCTGCTGCTGGCAAGGCTAGAAAACCCCTTCGTGGCCTGCGCTTGTTTGGACTAGCTGGGATCCTGCAGCACAAACACCGGCAGGGAAGTGGGAGAGGTTTTGCCTTCTGCTTTGCTTCAAGGCAGCTCAGTATCAGCTGGGATACTGTCGTGTTTGGGCGGTTCCTTGGCTTTAGAATCTCCCATGTTGGTGCTTTCACCTGCTTCGACCTCAGGTCGTTGCTCAATAGCCACTGTCCAATTTTCTATTTTTTTTTGCCCCACTCGTTTTTGAATGGAAGAAGTTCTGGGGAGGAAAACGTGAAATGTCCGTTTAGTTCTCGCTCTTGTGGATGCCTCACTCTCCGACAGCCCACCGGCTCGCTCGTGTACAGTCCTGACGTGTTCTTGTGCTCCTCTGGGCACCCCCTTGGCGTGAGCAGCACCAACATTGGCGTGGGTGTGCTTGGAAGACGGTTCGGGTGCTGCATTGCTAGCCATGGGCTAGGAGCAGGTGGAGGACCAGGCCTGGCTTCCACACCGTCCTTTGCCCACTTCCGTTTTACAGCAGCTCTATCAACCCTCTTGACAGATCCGTCGTCATGTTTCTCCCACCTTATAAATGGTAGCTGTCCTTTTCTTTTTTCCTAACCTACTTCAAAGAGGGTTGTGCTGATCAAATGCCAGCATTCCATGTGCTGCCCTGTGACCTGTGGAGGGGGCAAGAGGCTTCAGGTACCAACGGGGGGTGGGTGGGGGGGGAGATAGAGCCCTTTCCTGAGTGTAGGTGTGTCCTGTCCACCTCCCTTGAGGAGTCCCACTTGGTCTATCGTCCCCAACTCCATCGGGGCCAGCGTGGTGTTCTGTTTTCCCCGTGCAAGTCTGCCCTTAGACCCAGGGTTCATATTTCTCCCACTGCACTAAAATTAGCTATTGTTTACAGGCGGGTGCGTAAAATTAGACGGGTTTGCTGCCGGAGGAGGAGACGGGCTTAAAATAGATGCATGAACTCAAAAGGTGTCCTCGCACCCTGACCTCATGTATCCCACAAATGGAAGAAACTAAAATACTCGACACATAACATCACAATCACATTTGCAATTGATGATGTTACTATTATCATGCATAGTACTAATAAACATTGTTTACGAGTTACCTTTCCAGCACTCAAGGTGATATACAGCAATAAAAGCAGGTGAACTTGAAACACCGTTTCCGAGATGAGTAGACCAACGTCCTTCAACAACCCAGTTCCGCCAGCTGAAGCAAAGGCCAAACAGAAGAGGTGCTTTTGCAGCCCCTCCAAAGACCTATGGGTGGGTGGGTGGGTGGCGGGGGGGGATGCACCTATGGAGTGGGGTGCAGCTCCAGGCCCCAGGCATAAAGGCCCTGCTTTGTGCTTCTTTGTAAGGATTTGCAACCCCAAACAGGCCTTAGAAGCTGGTTTGGGAAGCCCTGGCTGAGCTGCCTTGGGCCAGTCCCCTGAAGGGCTCTCATGCAAAGCAGCAGTTTGAATGGGACTGGGGATTAGGGTCGGCTCTTGCATGAGGCCAGTGGAGCTGGTTGCCTCAGGCAGCAGATTGGCATTGCTTGTTCTCTGGATTGGAAATGGAGGGGTGGTGGTGGTGATCCAGACCAGAGAGCACGGTGGAGAGAAGAACGGTAGGCTGGAGTGTAGGATGGGGGGAAGGGGGTGCCCAGGTTGCCCTCTCGGGTGGCCTCATGGGTGGGTGTTTTGCAGGCCCTTCCAGGCCCCAGAAGTATGTTGGCAGCCAGGGCGGTTGGAACCAAAGAGGCAGAAGCTGTCCCTGCTCCCTCCCCGCCATCAAGGAGGGGCATCATGTTGCCCAAGCCTCACATAAAGCGCCTTGCATGTGGCTGGTGGGCGTTCAGGGCAGCGCACAGGCGTGTGGGCGCTCAGGACCCCTCACAGCACCCTGACAGGGTGGGTCAGGGATGCGTGCCTGAAAGCCCTGCCAGAACGATCCATGGGTGGCATCCGCTAAAACTGAGTGTTGGGAGAGTTAAAGCAGATAAAAGGAAGTACTTTTTTTACCCAGCAGGTAGTTAATCCGTGGAACTCTCTGCCACAGGAGGTGGTGATGACATCTGGCCTAGATGCCTTTAAGAGGGGATTGGACGGATTTCTGGAAGAAAAGTCCATCGTGGGCTATAGGCAATGATGGATTGTGCAGCCTCCTCACAAAGGTGGTGGGCTACTTCAGAGTACCGGGTGCAAGGGAGTGGCAACAGGATGCAAGCATCTTGTTGTCTCGTGCCTCCCTGGGGCACCTGGTGGGCCGTTGTGAGATACAGGAAGCTGGACTAGATGGGCCTTTGGCCTGATCCAGCAGGGCTCTTCTTATGTAAAAGTGGGTCCCGGTGCAAAAAGTTTGGAGAGCCACTGCTCTAGAGCACAGGACAAAATAATGAGCAGCGAACCCTGCAGTTTGAATTTTGGTGTGGGGCATGAAAGTGTTCGTGATCATCCACTGCCTTCTGCATTGCTGGTATCTGTTGGCAGCTGTTTTAGGGCAGAACAGCCTCTCCTCTTGTGGTCCCATCATTGGAACCATCTGTGGTCTGAGATTGCTGGACAGCACGAGAACTTATTTTAATGGTGGCCAGCCTTGAGCCAATGTGACCAATGTCATCACATTGGGCCCTGAGCTTGCGGGGGGGGGGGGGTGTTGCACCAGTGCAGCGAGCATAGTGACTGCTTCTGCAGCCAGGATCTCTATGGCCTGTTAGTCAGTGGGGCGAGCCCAGCATCTCCTTGCCCCCCCGCCTCTGCTTCTGAATGGCCCGAAATGGGCCTCCTGGAACATCAGCCTATCACCACCACCAATTTCTAGGTGCAATACTTTGCATGGCACCACAAGCACCCTTCTCGGTCAGTGGGGGGTACTGTGGGAATGCCCCACATTGGGTGCCACCCCTACTGCAGCAGGCGCTGCCTCTGAGTAGACACATTCCAGAGGGGAACCCCACATGCAAACACACATGCAGACACACACACACACACATGCACACACTTTATTCTGTTGCAAGCTTTTGTGGCCTGGAGCGTATCGTGGTAGATTCTGTGGTGTGTCGGCTTCAGCAGGCATGTGCATTTCAAGGCATTCTGGGCCCACAGCTTACAATTTCCTCCCTTGTAAGAGGTACATATACATAGTAATGTCATTCAGTAACGAGGAGACGGAACGCGAGGCGGGACTTACCACCTGATTGGCTGCCGGTTCCTGATGCGTCGCTGCCTTGCCGAGCGCCGCGCGGGCACCCCTGGCTTCGGAGGGGGTGCCCGCTTGCCTGGGGGGCGCGCTGGGTGCCTAGGCGAGCCACGGAGGGGCGTGCCACCCGGAGGGAGCCCCCGCGGCGGGAGGGCAGGCAGCGACGCGTCACGGACTGCCTGTCAATCAAGCGGTAAGTCCCGCCTCGCGTTCCGTCTCCTCGTTACTGAATGACATTACTGCATATACACCTGTTAAAAGACGATGACTTTTGGGCATTGGACGACGTGGCTTCAGTCCATGAACATTCATGTTGTCATAAATCTTTTAGGTTTGAGGGTGTCACAAGATTCTGTAAAGAGCAGCTGTTACTCCTGCCTTACCAAAGTAGTAAATATAGATTAAAAAGTGGGTAAATACTGCCATCTTGTGGGGAAAAAATGAAACATGGCTACGGTAGCTGGTTCGGGGTGGGGAGAGAACAGCTGATGCTTATATCAATTTGTAAGTCTTTTCAGCAAAAACACAGCTTAAAAAAAAACAGAAATCTGTTTTCAGATGACAAGCAAAGCAGAAGAGAACCAGACAGGCCTGAATCGATTTGTCATTCTTACAGCTCCCAGAATATTTGACATCAAAGTGTACAGGGGAGGGGGGCTGAAATTTGTTTCAGCTCAGCTCTGTTTCAACCATACTCAGTGCGGTTAAGTGTTTTCGTTCAGGAGGGAAGTTCAGACTTCCACTCTGGGGGTGTCACCTTAAATTTGGGGTGCGATATTTGATATGTTCAAATCCAAAGTGCAGCAAACACTGGGAAAAAAAGACACTTCCATTGGGCCAGGAGCCAAGGGTCTCTAGATCAGTAGTTCTCAAATGTTTTTAGCGCTGGGACCCACTTTTTAGAATGGCAGTCTGTCCGGGACCCACCAGAAGTGATGTCATGGCTGGAAGTGCCGTCATTGTGACACCAGAACCTGCTGCTTGCTGAGAATGCAGCCATCAGTTGGGTTATTTCTCAGCAAAGAGAATCAGAAAGAAAAAAGCCTATGGACAACCTTGGCACAAGCAAACCAACCCCACAGCCTTTCCAGCATCCCATCCTCCCATATTTTCAGGGATGGCTGCCCTAGGTGCTTGGTGACCCACCTGGAATTGGCTTGCCACCCACTGGCGGGTCCCGACCCACAGTTTGGGAACCACTGCGGTAGATGACTGGAAGGCCTGTTTCTCGAGTGCTGTCAGCTCTGTGTGCATCGGCAGCAAAGCGCACAGCTGAGCTCTTCCTAATGAGCATGCAGGGGATCTCTGCCTGTGTAGCAGGGCAAGGGCTTGTTTGCCTTTGATTGCTGACAAATGAGTGAACGGAGCCGGGTCGACAAGGCAAACAATGGGGGGGGGGGCAAACAGCATGTCCTGGGGCAGAGGCAGAGAGCTGGGGTTGGGAACACTCACAAGCAACAATCGGGAAGACTCTGAAACAGCAGACAAAAACTATGCAGGGGATAAAGGAGGGAGGGTGACGGCTGCATCATCGGAAGGAAGCAGCTCTGCCTGTTTTTGCATCTCTCTGGAGCAAAGAGGGAAAAGTAGGCTGTCACGAGCAGCGAGTGCTGTCCTGCGACGAAGTGCCTCGGCCCCAGTGGCGTTCCTGCAGAGGGGGCAAAACACTAGGTTTTGCAGGAGCCTGAGCTCTTGTGTTACACGGTCCCTCCCTTTCACCTCCAGAGCCATTTGTGGCTTGGAGAGCAAAGCCTCCAAGCCATGAATGGCTCTGAAGCTGGAGAGGCTGCTTTACCCAGGAGCTCAGGCTTCTGCAAAACTTAGCATTTTGCCTCCCCACACCATAGAATGCCACTGAGGGGAATTGACATTCCAGACATAATTACAAAATGCAATTAGGGAAATACTGGTTATAATAATGCAAGGCTGGTCTCATGGTCTGGAAGGATCTGAAACCGGATTCTGTCCTCTTTCCCTTACCCCTATCAGAGTTGTCCTGTACTAATAATTTACTGATTAAGTATTAAGTGTACTAATGAGCAGTTCACTGTGTTTTCTTAAGTATGGTTTTGTTTGACCAACTGTTGGGATTAATACCTTTTCTTCTTTTTTTTTTGCATTTTGTGATTATGCAAATTAAAGGAGATTAAAACTCTGAAAAGATTTGAAGATTAAAAGATTGTGCTGCACGTCAGTTACACAACTCTCGGCAACACCCTTACATTAATTTGCTGAATTCAAAACAACTGACTACAAGGAATGGAGGAAAAGGAAGACAGTTTCTACTCTGCCGTGCCTTGTATTCGAGGGACTGTGCAGTTCCTTGATGCTTGTCGAATACAAGGCATGGCAGAAGCATCAATGTTTGGCGTGTGGGATGCTCAGTTCCTCACCCTCTAAGCAGTTTTGGTTGGTTCATCTCATGGACGGGAATCATTTCGAGCAGGTTGGCCACAGTGGCTGTGGAGCTCTGGCTCTCCCTTGGTCATGACAGCCATGGATACAAGAGCTGCTCCTTCCTAATATCCTTCTTCCTAACTTAAACCCAACCTGTTCCCCTCTCTTCTTTGGTCTCTCTCCTTCGTTGGGTCGACCTTTGAATTATTTTGTTAAGTTAACCAATTTTAGTGCAAGAAGGGCCTTCATGTTAGCAAGGTTGAACATATTCCCGTCTGCTGTTCACTTTGGTAGGTTCCTCAATATTCCCCGCCATAATAGATTGTGCTACTTTTGTGTATCTGAGCCAGATACTTTAGAGCATATTTTACTTCATTGTCCTGCCCATACAAGCTTAAGAACCAAATTACTTGAACCCTTTCTTTCTTTCTTTCTTTCTTTCTTTCTTTCTTTCTTTCTTTCTTTCCTCTTTGCTGCCTTTACTGACCCTCTTGTTATTCTTCTTAGTGATTATTTGACGGACATTACTTATTTGGTGGCGGAATTTTTATTAGCAGTATCCAAATCTAAACCCAAAGCTTAAACCATCTCACCTACCCCATAGCCGAAACTTTTTTTTTTCACTTGTACTTATCTTTTGTTTGTAAGTGTAATGCCAATAAAGGTTTCTAAAATCTAAAAAAAATATACAAGAGCTGCTCTACAGTTATTATGCCTCTCACAAGCACACTGGCCTTAATTCAGCCTTCACTCCCCGTTCACTTCAACTTCCCTCCCCCCCAAGATATTAGTTAACTAATATTAGTTAACAAGATCTTGGTCAACTAATATCAGTTGTATTATTAAAAAAGCTCACCAGAGACTGTATTTCCTGCATCAACTTAGGAAATTTAACTTGCCTCGAGAGCTGCTTGTCCAATTTAACAGAGGTATTATTGAATCTGTCCTCTGTAATTCCATAACTGTTTGGTTCGGTTCGGCAACCAAACTGGATAAGCAACGGCTCCAGAAGACTGTTAGAACTGCTGAAAAAATAATTAGAACTGGCCTGCCCTCAATAGAGGACTTGTATACTGCTCGGATTAAAAAGCGAGCAGTGAATATTGCTGCAGATCCTTTACACCCTGGTCATAACTTGTTCGACCTTCTTCCTTCCGGTCGTCGATATAGGACTCTGTACACCAAAACATCTAGGCACAAAAATAGTTTTTTCCCCTGTGCCATTAAACTGTTGAACTCGTAATTATGCTGAAGTGACTTGGAGTTTGAGGCAGTGCTTTATTCTGAATAATGCCCTTATTTGTCTTGTGTATTTATTGTTTATTATGTATGTGTAGTATTGTATGTATGTAGCCGGTAGCCGTATCAAATTCCAGGTATGGTTTACATACTTGGCCAATAAAATCATCTAATCTAATCTTAACACAAGAACGTAAGAAGAGCCCCACTGGATCAGGCCAAAGGTACATCTAGTCCAGCGGGGCTCTTCTTATGATGTGATGTTCTGGAAAGGTACAGTACAGTAGCACAAGGCCAGACCAGGTGCAACACAATTTCTCCCCCTGCTTCTTTTTCAGAATGAGTTCCGCTTTGGAGAGCAATCAGACCCTTCTGGAAGCGGATGAGGAAAGGACAGGCATCACACATTGTAAACAATGCACTTTCTTAGGCAGAGTTGTGCGTGTATTTGGTACAAACCAACGAACAAAAAGTAATGTGCATTCTGGTTTGGCCAGGTATACAGAAATCAGTCCGGCAGAATTTGCATCATGGGACAGGCAAGAAAACCTCACTCCAGCTAATAAATACACTTGCAGATTTAAAAAAAAAAAAAAAGAAGGGAAAAAAACCCAAAACCAGACATGAAATATCCAAATATTTGTTAAAGGAAATATACACCTATGTACACGTCTGTAAACATTAAAATAGAAAGGTTATAAAACATCAGTCCAGCATATGTGTGGGTGGGAAATTTTCTCCCTTCTTTTGTGATGGCGGGGAGAGTTGGCAAAGGTCTGGGATGCAGTCGGCTGGGCTGAGGTGTCACTCGTGATGCAGAGAACGAGAACGAGGAGGTCTGATGTCCCCCTGTATGTTATGCTGGAGGTCTAAAGTAGGAGCTTCGCTTGGTCATCTTGTAGCTTCCACTGTCAAGGAGGCAATCCATTTTGAGAATACGGAATAGTGGCTTATGTCTTTGGCAGTGAAAACTGCTGCAGCAAAGAGAACCGAGAAAAGTGTTTGCTTTTCGACAGGCACTACACATATATGGTTCTTTCCGACATACACTCTCTCTATATCCCTTCTCTGGATCATGGCTTGGATTATTCCAAAGATTCTTGTGCATGCCAATCTACAGTTGCATTTATGGGCAGGTGCACACAACTCTTTATTTTTCACCTGTGACAATGGACCAGATGGGATTTTCTCAGTGCATGTGGGGTGGGCTGAAATGGTCATGGGTGTTCTTCAGGGCTCAATCCCAACCAACTATCCAGCACCAGGGAATGGGCAGGCAGCTCTGACGCATGGGAACAAAATTCCCTTCCCTTGAGCAGGCCTCCGTGACTGCCCCCCAACTGCAGGGTGCAGCACCTGCCCCATTGGCACAGCTAGGCCAGTGCTGGGAAGTCGGTTAGGATTGCGCCTTCAGTGATCTTCCCAGACCGCTCGCTACACAAATTGCACCACCCTGTTTTTGATGACTTTTCTGGCTGCAGCATGCCGCGTGAAACAGACACATCTTTCAGGAGCATTCACAAGGCTCATGTTATACACGGGCCTCTCTCCAGCAGCCGATCACTGTCACTTGGACAAGAAAAGAAGGAAACACTAGTTCTGTTCATTAATCTTAATCTGGGAGTTCAGCCTTGTGATCTCCCACTTGTGAGATTGAGTACACGTCAGAGAAGGCCAGAATTCCCACAACGTACTCTCTCTCTCTGTGTGTGTGTGTGTGTGTGTGTGTCTGTGTGGCTTGCTCTTAGAGGTGGCATCACAACTTCCCCACAGATACTGGGCCTAGGGCATTAGGAACTGGCCCGATGAAGAGCCTTCTGATTTGGGATCAATGCTTGCTCAACTGGAGCCACAGCCAATCCTATGAGGCATTGACGGCGACGCACTTCCCGGCTCCTGCCATAAGTGTAGCTGCGGAGTTGTAGAAGACGAGCCCGTGTTGCGCTCCTCGGGGCTACCGATGCAAACGGCCAGAGGCCCCACATACAGGGCAGCAGCTCTTGCGCAACACCATGAAGGAGCAGGTAAGGTCGTAGAGGGGCAGCTTGGGGAGGTCTGGGGCTGCAAGTGGGCTGGGCAGGGGTGGTGGTTTGGGGGTGGAAGGGGGTGGGTCTGGGCAGCAGCCGTGCATGCTGGGATCCTATCCCCATTTTCCTGGCCCAACATGCCCACTGCCACCCTTTTGAGATCCACCTGAGATCACGCTAGGGACTGGGGGGGGGGTAGGATGGGGCCCTTAGGCTGTGTCTAGGAATCTTATGTCCTTCTTGTTACCTTGTCATCGAGGTGGTTGATACTCCACATTCCTAACCCTTTCCCAGTTTCGTTTATGTGTTTGGTGAAGACAATCCTAGACATCCCTAGGATTTTGTGGTGACTGACTGGGTAGAGATTTGCACATTTGGGAGCAATATTTCTACCCCACCCAAAATGGCTATTTTCAGCCTGCAACTGAGAGCCCATGAGAATACAGGTGTGTTCATAACACCTTACAGGCATCAATCAGTCAACTGAACAGGTTTTAAAATCTACTGATTTTAGTGGTCCTTCAAACTATCCAAGGCATTTTTTAGAGTGCAATCCTAACCTGGATTTAGGCCGGCACAGTGAGGCCAGCAACGTTTGGCCGGCACAAGGGACACTGTAAAGCGCATTTGGACCACTCTCGGAGTCAGGGAGGATGGCGCACATCTGTGTCCTGGCCTCTCTGCCTCCAAGGGAGGTCCAAACATGCTTTAAGGTGTCCCTTGCGCTGACTAAACTTTGCTGGCCTAACTGTGCCGGCTGAACTCCAGGTTAGGATTGGGCTCAAGCATTTTCCAAATTCATACCTTCTCATCAGCCTCAAATGGAATTTTGGTCCCATGCCGATGAGACTTCAATGGCTGGTTGAAAATGTGCCTAGAAAAACAGTTGCAGGCAACACTGAATGACTGTGATGCTATTTGCAGCTCTGGGGTTTGATTCACAGTTGCCACAAGTCTTGACGCGCTGGCCTCCACCCAAGTCCCAATCAAGCAGAGGAGGGAAAAAATACATTTCCCACCGAGAGGTCCCATTGGAAAGTTCGCCGTTGACTGAACAAGTTGCGGGTCTAGAGGGGTTAAACCCACGTGCCTATGGGTTATTTCTAAGTGTTATTGGGCAAATCTGTCTGTTATCAGTGCAACACACGCAGGAATGGCAGGGCAGATGGGGGCTGTGCCCTTCAATCAGGATCAGTTTTGCCTGACACTACTGGCTGCCCGCGGGGGAAATATTTTGATAAGCACCAGAATGACCTTCTGTAATTCATCCATTCCGCTTGTGCTTTGACAGCTAGCTCTCCCTCCCTCCCTCCCTCCCTCCCTCCCTCTCTCTCTCTCTCTCTCTCTCTCTCTCTCTCTCTCTCTCTCTGTGTGTGTGTGTGTGTGTGTGTGTGTGTGTGTGTGTGTGTGTGTGCATGTGTGTGCACGAGCGCTTTCCTAACCTGGAGTTAAAGTATGTTTGGACCACTCTCAGAGTCAGAAAGGCCAGCACAAAGACATGCGCCATCCTCCCTGACTCCGAGAGTGGTTCAAACGCGCTTTAAGGTAGCCCTTCTGCCAGCCAAACTTTTCTGCCCTAACTGTGCTGACCTAATTCCAAGTTTTTTTCTTAGTAAAGTGAGAAAGGCGGTGGGTATGTTTGGGTCATCATTTTAATTTCCTAAGGTTGCAATCCTGTGCACACTTACTTTGAAGTAAGTCTCATTTAACTTAATAGAGCTTACTTCTTAATAGTCGTGCATAGGATTGCACTGTATGGAACTTGCCTTTCATGTTGTTTCAAAAAGCATGTGTCTAGTCCTTAGGGTCATGGAGACACACATTTGAAAATACATGTGGGTGGCAAAGACCTACGGAAGAAACCAGAAGTATGGCCCTGTGAGATTTCCAAAGGGGAGGGGAGGGGGATGTCTCCCCTAGAACTAGCTGAATAAACTTGTGCAAAATATGGGAACAATGTAAATTTGCTTAATTTTTGCCCCAATTGCAGAATATGCTTTACTTGGTTTGGAATGTTGCCCTGCATAGTTGACAAATCGCCCTGTCTATATTTTATCATTTTCCTGCAACTAATTGGAAATATAGTATAATGTTTAAAATTAAGACATAAAAGAAACAAGCAAAAGGGAGTGCAGGTGGGCCCCCGTATCCACGGATCCCATATTTGCAGTTTCAATTATCCACGAATCAGGGCCCCCTGACCTTCCTTTGGGTTGCTAAAACATCTTCTTGCTCAGAGGTGGGGGCGGGAGAGAACCTTGACAAGGGTTTCCTCTTACCCACGGTTTCAGGTATCCATGGGGCCCCAGGAATCCACCCATGCGCATACCTGTATGGGTGCTAGGGATCTAGTAAAATTCTGCTCACCCTATGGATGAGTGCTACAGTTCACTGCCTCCCATATGTTGGCATGCACCCCATTGTGAGTTTACAAGGAATTCTGACTCGACCCCTCTTGATAGAGTAACGCTTGTTAGACCTGCTTTCAGAATTTCTGCTGTTTTCGGAATTCAAAATAAACGCACCACCAAAAGACAGAGCATGTAGATTCTTGAGGACCTTGATTCTTGTTTTCAAAAACCAAGCTTTCAAGGCAGCAATACCGGTCCTACTTGCCTGGGAGTAAATTCAACTGAATACAATGGAACTGACTTCCAAGTAAACGTGCAAAGGGTTGCTCTGCACATCTCATTACGATAAGAACAATATTGGGAAATTGGGACATCTGGGATGTCCTTTCCATTTCAGGAGCCTCTGCTTTTAGCCCAGATGGGGACGTCTGTCCCTGTTGTTCCTTCATAATAATAATGAAATCAACAAGCTCACCCTTCAAGCACAGGGTGGAGCCACTGGGCCCCGATCCGCCACCAGCTTCCCCCTTCTGTCTCATGTTCCTCTACACCTAGTCACTCCCCCAATTGTTCCCACATCTTTTCTTCTGCCGCATGGTCAACCCCTCCAGAATTCAGATAATGCAGCACGACCAGTGGGCAAGTTCATGCAAATCAATCTGCACCATTTTTTTCTGAGCTTCATGCCCCATAATTAGTGTTTTCTTGGTGCCAAATATGAAGTGCTCGTTGTTATTCTGAGTTTTTTTTCCATTGATATTGAGATGCCACCCCAGCAGAAACAGGGAAGTCCCATCACTTCCTAGAATACACTGTTGCCCTGCCCTGAAAGTTATATGGGTCAGCCTCCCCACATGGCCCAGTAGTATTTTCTTCTCCATGGATCCCTGTCCCTGTCAAGGATGCTCTACTCATGCAACCCAGTTGAACACAGGAAGCTGCCTTGCACCACCTGACCATTGCTCCATCTACCCTGTGCTGTCTGTTCCGACTGCCAGTCGCACTGGGGTCTTCCCCAGCCTAATACCTGAGACTTCTACCACTGAGCGATGGCTTCCCCATTCACCTTTGGTCTTCCACAAGGATTACATCCACCTGAGTCAGTCAACTGCACACGAGTCAGGTACAAAACAAAATGGAATTGAAAGGGTGGTCCCTGTCAGCATCAAATATCCGTTTCTCGGAGCCCGCTGGACTCGGAGTCTGATAAATCGTCGTACACCTGGTAGTCAATACACTCCATAAATTCATTGGGGATCCCAATGGAGACGGACTCCACCTCTGTTTTGTAGGAGGCTGCCCCACCGCCTTTGACCGAGCCTCCCCGAATCTTCTGTGAGAGGCTGTTCATTTTCTCTTTCAGCTGAACCGTTGGCTTTTGGAAAGGGGAGAACACGCTCCACTTCTTGAAGTTCAGAGTTCTCCGCTTGCTGGACCGTTCCAGGCTGCTGGAGTTCAATATGAAGGAGCCATTGAGGGTGGAGACCCTGGACCTCGGCGCTCCATCAGGATCTTGGCCGGAACCGTTCACAGAAGCTCCCCGCCAGTGATTGTCGTACACCCTCCAAATGGGCCTCCTCCTCCGGCGGCACTGGCACTTCAGAAGCCGGATGAAGGCCCTCTTGAACTCCTTGCTCGAGCAGGGGTAGATGATGGGGTTCACGCAGCTGTTGAAGTACCCCAGCCAGAAGATGATCTTGAAGAGTATTCCTGAGGGCCTCAGAGAAGGGAAGTAGGAACCTGGATGGAAGATGCGGAGAGACATCAGAATTGGGGTGCGGAATCAGATCACAGTAGCCTAGCAGAAGCTGAGCTGGAAGTGTGTGCTGAGTACGACAGGCACTGCAATGTGCTGTGTAAGTGGCCTCTTGCGGCTGGAGCCATTTGGGGCAGTGATGGCAACCAAATGGCTCTGATGGTGAATGGCTTTGATGGCAAGGGGGAGGGGCCACTTGCACAGTGCATTGTGGCACCTGCTTTACTTAACATGCCTCTTCCCTCTGCCCATAGGCAGCTAGTATTCTGTGAGATTATTTAGTGCCCAATCCTACACAGGCATGCTCCAGTATCCGTTGATTCAGTATCCACAGTTTCAGTAAGTATTCCATGAATACTTTTTTACAAAGACAGGGGAACACTAAAAAAAATCTCCTTTTTTACCGTGTTGCAGCAAAACCATTGATGTTCCCCTATCTTTAAAAAGGTGTCCTCGGCATCCATGGTTTCAGGTATCCACGGTGGGGTCTGGAATGGAACCCCAGTGGATACTGGGGCATTCTGTATAACCTTCTAGCACTGATGCAACTATGTCAAATGGGGCATGCACTGCATCCAGCACTGGGGCAGCAGGTCTCCCCAAAGTAAAGGAGCATTTGTATTCCTTACACTGGGGCTGCACTACAGCTGCAGCTGGGCTGGAATGTTGGATAGGATTGGGCCCTTAATCTCTTGCATGTCCATGGCCACTTAGCGTGCAATCCTAAATTGGAGTTAGGCCGGCCCAAACTGGCGTTAGGCCAGCAAAGGGCCACGGTAAAGCATATTTGGACCACTCTCGGAGTCAGGGAGGATGGCGCACATCTCTGTGCTGGCCTCTTTGACTCTGAGAGTGATCCAAACATGCGCTACCACGTCCCTTGTGCCTGCCAAACTTTGCTGGCCTAACACCAGGTCAGGCTTGCACCTGTAGAGAGCTTCATGGGTTGGCAGTAATTTCATCCCAGTCGTTCCAGCACACATCAAACGTTTTAGACCACCGACAGCTAAAGAGCTGAGGCCAAGAATTCCCTCCATGGAAAAAATCCACTGACCTTGACAATGGCACTGAATGCTGTCAACCCAAATTTTAAACCCGTGTGTGGGAAGCCTGTCAAGAGGAGATCTCTTCTGTTTGGACCTCAGGCCATCAGGATCTGAAATGACCTAGACTGATCCCCTTCAGACCTCCAACTGCAGTGATGGCACCATAAAGTCCACAGAGGTCCTGAAATTGGGCCCAGGTTGGGGTCTCTGATCCCCCCAGCTTTTCCTCTCCCCTCCCATGGGGAATGCAAAGTGGCAGTGGATTTGACTTAATTCAGGCCCGAGGCAGGGCCTGATGCACACCAGAGTCAGGGGGCCAGATCTGGAATCTAGAGGGAAAGACAACTGGGAAATGAGTCTGGATTGTAGTCCATTCCTCTTTCCCTGAGCAATCATGGTGAAATTCCTCTGTGTAAATGATAATGGAAACTTTCCCTGTTATCTTTCTAGAAAGCAGTGGCAATAATAGGAACCGGAAAGCCTGAAGACAATTTAGGACAAATCCTTTGATCGTGGCATTATGTTCCGGCGAAACTGGAAATGATTTTCTTTGCAAAAATTAATCCCCGGTTGTCCGCTAATCCCTGTCAGTAACCTATTAATCCAAGGTTTCTTTCCCTCTCGTGGTTCAAAAATGGAATGCTGCCCCCCTCTTGCCAGCAGGGGGCGCCCTTGCACTCCCCTTGCTCCATGGCTATTGCCCAGGGACCGCTAAGAATAACTTTCTGACTCAGGCTGGATGTCTTTTAATTTTAGATGAATCATGACGCTGCGTGACTGTGGTGCTAATTTGTATTATGGGTAAATAGTACGCGCTTCGAAGGTATTGGCGCTAAACTCCGGTGTCAAAACAGCTCAGAGGAGAGCATTTGGCACGGTGGGAACAAAAGCATTAAAGTCCTGAGAGCCCGAGTGAGAAACAAATCATTGGCTCAATGAGAGAGGAGCTTCCGAACGCCATTAAGAGCACACAGTGCCATTGTGCGGAGCCCCAAATTTGCAGTGCCTGGTCATGCTGAGCTCTGCTTTCAAAGGGTCGGAGCTGCCCAGTCCTAAGGCCGGTGGGCCAATTCGAGCAGCTGTCAGGACCCCCCATCACGGCCCTTTCAGCTGGGGTTGGGATACAGTCTGAAAGGCTGGGAGCCTGCAAGCCAGAGGCGGATCTACAGGGAGGGCAAAGCTCTAAGTGTTGCAAGAAGCCTTACCCTGTCATGTAAATCCCTCCTCTCCCTTGCTGCTGTAGCCAGTAAGCAACGCCAAGATGTTGCTGTTCCCTGTGAGGATTGGCTAAAATGGTGCAGGAGAGGAGTGTTTTCCACTGCAAGGTAAGGCTTCTTGCAAAACTTAGAGCTTTGCCTTCCCTTAGATCTGCCTCTGCTGCAAGCCATCGTGGCTTCTGGCCAACCATCTCTTTGTTGGATGGATTGCTAGTGATAGGCAGCTGATGGGAGCTCATGAGCAATAGCTGGGGATCTTATAGTGGCATTCCTAGTGGGGGGGCAAAACGCTAAGTTTTCGCAGGAGCTTGAGCTCCTTTGTAATGCAGCCCCTCTCTCTTGCCTTCAGAGCCAGGCCTTCAGGGTGCCTTAGTAAGTATTGCAGGCACCTCAATGTGCCCTATAAGTGGCCCCTCCCACTCGCCCTGGGAGCCAACAAGAGAAAGTTGGAAGTCAGCTGAAAGCTCTTAGGAGTATCAGGGTAATATCAAAGCCAGGATCTTGAGACAGCACCTGAGAGATGGGGGTACAGAGGTAATTTGAACCTGGGCCCATGGTCCAAAAGGGGGCCCAGGAGCCAAAGAATGGGCCTCAGTCATTGCCTTCCTGAAATAAAGTTGTTTTTTTTTCTGGACAAATCATGACAAGTGAACTGGCTTCAAACTGGTTTGCACTTGTAAATGTAGACATGTCCTAAGTGAACTGTAAGGACAGGAATACCTCTTGGGAGAACAATGAAACATGAGGTTTAATGGATTCAGTCATGAATCTTTCTGCGATTCTCAAGTATTCATCCACAGAGGAGGTTTCCTGTTGTATCTCTGAATGACTTGCTGCTGTGGTCTGCCCAAACACAAGAACCAAGTTTCTCTGGAAGAATCAGCTTGTAAAGGGTCAAAAGTGAACCCTTTCGTGTATACAAGTGGAGCCTGCATCTGATTTAATTCAGGGGAAAAACAAAGTGAATCATCTTCAGAAGTTTGGGAAAGATGGTGTGAGGATGCTTGGGGAGTTGTTGTCAGGCACTGGCTCTCATAGTAATGAGGCAAAAATCCTCTCTCATTCCCGTACACACCAAAGAGGCCGACTTTAATTTTGGAATTGGATGCAGAGTTGCAGCCAGAGTTTTTGAGATTCTTGTTCAGCCACAATCAGCACAAAGCAAGTCCTTCTGCAAGGGCAAAATCTACCACTGGCCTTGAATTCTGAAATTCTCCATTGCTTCTGCCCACCTCATCCCCACAATGCCTCTGCTTTCCCCCCTCTGCAGATCTCATCTTTCCCAGGCCATGAATAGGAATTCTCTTCCTGTTAATCCTCTCCTCCCCATTGCTTCTCTTGCCTCAGATGTTAGACTGTAAGCCCCTTGGGGCAGAGACCTTGCAAACGCTGACTGCAGCTATTCCTGACAACATTCCCCCCCCCCCAACATCATGCTATGCTGCTTGGCCTCCTAGAGATCCTGTTAACATCTCCAGGACTGCTTTCAGTCACTGCCTGGAGACCAATCCTGATTGTGGACATGCCACAACCTGGTGGTTTGGCAACCACAACTGCAACCGTTTTCTAGCTTGCCACTCTGTCCACATACAATGCACTCTGACGGCACAATCACAATAGCAGGACCACAATGTTTAAATCAGTCCATTTGATTAATCAGTTGAAATAATTTAAAAGAGTGCAGCTATAGCTTTGCAATGGAAAATAATTAAAAAAACAAAACAAAACTTCTGTCCAATTAATTGGGGGCACCCAGAGGCATAACTAGAAGCCCTGGTGCCTGGGGCAATTACATCATAGCATCACATGACATTGTGATGTCACTTTCGGGTTCTCCCTGGAGGAGAAGACGCTGGTGACTTCACGACCCCCAGCTCCTTTCAGGGAGCCTCAACAGGACGGGGGCATGAAGCCACCAAACCTCCTCCAGGGTGAACTTGCCCATTGTGAACTCCTCTTAGTGTAGCACCAGGGGCAGGTGCCCCTCAAGCCCCATCCTAGTTACACTTCAGTGGGGCACCTTTTTACCTGATTAAGGGTGCAATCCTAACCTATTTTCCAGCACTGGGGTAAAGGAAATGCAGCTCCAAGGTGAGGGAATAAACATTCCCTTACATGGAGGAGGCCTCCATTCCACTATCCATGGAACTACCATTCCACAGCAGAATGCAGCACATGCCCCATTGGCATAGCTAGGTCAGTGCTGGAATGCTGGTTAGGACTGCACATTAATACTGTTTTGAGGCGTTACTGTTGTAGCCACCTTGGGGGTCCCTAAGTGGGATGGAGAGGTGGGATAAAAATACTTTGAATGAATGAATGAATGAATGCTTCTAGATTTTGTCTCAGATTGTAATTTTAAAGGAGACCCTTGCATGGTGAAACAGGTATACCCTTTCCACAAGGAATAATAATAATAATAATAATAATAATAATAATAATAATAATAATAATAAATTTATTTATATACCGCCTTTCTTAAGATCACTAGATTTCTCTAATGATTGAACTCAAGGCGGTTTACATAGGCAGACTTTCTCACAAACCCGAAGGTTTTTACAATCTACAGAATGTTCTATCTTCCAAGAACAACACTCCTACAGATCATTCTTTCTGGATTTAGCCTTCTTTCTTTAGCCACCCATCTGTCATCTGCTGGCTGATGAGGCTTCCCTGCTGCCACCAGAGATGCAGCTGATTTCAGCACACTCCTCCTCCCACGAGGCAGCTGAAACTCAGCTTGTAATCAGCCGCAGTTTCCAAGGTCTGCTGCTCGCAGAGACTTCCGGCAGTCCCAAGCTCACGACCTTGAGATCTTCAGGTGTTATCTTCGGGCAAATGGAGGTATTAACCCTCTCGGCTAAATCTTCTGCTTAATAGCCAAGCTTAATAGCTCTCTCTACAGTCCTGATCTGCCTCCCCCAAGGCTGCTTTTAATGCCCCCCCACCCCTGATCCTCTTCATCAGTCTCCTGCACCAACTCTTCGGCCCACAACCTCCCACCTTCAGGAAGCAACTGAATCAGCACAATGGGATGGCTCCTCCCCTCCGAGCCCCGCAGATTCAGACAGTGATGCTCGCACAGGCATTGCTCGAACTGGGCGGGGGGGGGGGGGCTCCTCTGCGCCTCTGGCTCTGAGCTGCTGAGTGTTTCTGACGACGCTTCGCAGTATTCCGCAAAGCCTCTTGTTGCACATCCAAATTGTGATTGATTCCTCCGCTGCCTCTCAGTTCTGCAGCAGAATGTGTGTGTGTGTGTGTGTGTGTGTGTGTGTGTGTCCATCCCTCCCTCCCTGCCTGCGTCTTGTTTGTGAATCAGAGGGCTTGCTGATGAATTACTTCTGCGTTACAAAACGCAACGATCGGCCTTCCAGCCGCACGTGGTGGGACTAGCAATGTGACGGGCTATTCTTGGCTGGCTCCGTCCGTGGGCCAGGCCCCTCCCGAAGGCAGCCCCTCTGCGGCTGAGGCAGTGGCACCAGGAGAGCGCTTGGCCCCCGTCCCGCGTGTGCCTGGGAGAGCTATTAAGCTCGGCTATTAAGCTGCGGATTAAAATGTCTGTAGTGAACTGGGCCCAGGGATATTTATTATCTACCAAGCAGGATGTCTTTAGCATCCCGATCATGTCAGTTGCAATGCTGGCCTCAGGGCTCTCCCACCTCCCAGGTCTTTCTACATTGGTCCACAGCACCGCCTCATTGCAAGGACCTCACCTGCTTCCTCGATAAGATGCTGAGCTGCACCCCCAGAGCTGAGCTCCCTGTCACTCAGACCCACTGGGAGGCAGTGGTGTCATCTAAATGATTTAAGAACAGGTACTCATTTTTGATTGGCACGTGTCAGGACCCGCCCACCGGAAGTGACGTCATAAGCCGGAAGTGAGGTCGTGGCAGGAAGTGAAATGAAAAAAGCCCTTTTTGAGGCCTCAGATGATTTTAAACTGACCCAACAGTGGCAACAGTATTCCACAGCACCCCCAGAACATGTGAAGGAGGCTAAAACCCCAGAGCAACTCATTTTTCAGTGGCAAGGAAAGGAAAGGCTCCGCTCACTGCCTGCCTGCCTGCCTGGCTCTGAGAACATGCAGGCAACTCAAACATGCAGGAAATTCAAACGTTGCAGAGGGCGGAGTTGACGAGTGGGCGGGCAAGTGGGCGGGGCCAGCTGTAATCCTAGAAACCGGTACTGGCGTACCCCCGTGTACCCCCTGCATGACATCACTGCTGGGAGGGTATTGAACACTTTGCTAGTGTTTCTGGCTTGCCTTTGCTAACCCTGCCTGAGCTTTCAGGATCAACAAAGCCAGCATCCAATCACTGGCTTGCACATCCCCAGGCCCACTTTCAGGACTGCGCTGCTTTAACGCCTTGGGCCTGACCCACTTGAGGCACCTCAATGCTCTGTGGAAGTGGCCCCTCCCACTGGCCACTGGAGCCATTGGGGGCCGCAACTATGTTGCCGTTCCTGCCCAGAATGGCTCTGGGTGAGTGGGCGGGGCTTCTTGTATGATGCGTTTAGGTGCCTGCAATACTTTTCCTGCTGACCCCCTCATAGCTCCACTATCGCCTGGGTGCCTGTTTGTTGCTCTGCACTCAACATGTATATTTGCAAAGGAATATAATAGCAAGGTTTGAAGATGAACCTTCGCTCTGCAGTGATATTGCATCCAAAATCAAACCTGTTGTTGTTGTTGTTAATAGTAATAATCTCTTGCTTTATCTTTTTGCAAGACACCCTGAAGTTTCAAGCAGATTATAATCCAGTCAAAACAAACAGAGCTACCCCAAAGCAGCCAAAATCGTCACAAGCATTTGGGATCGGCAGGAATTCTCCAACAAAAAACACAAATAGGGCGCAATCCTAACTTGGAGTGAGGCCGGCACAGTTAGGCCAGCGAAGTTTGGCCGGCACAAGGGCCACCGTAAAGTGAGTTTGGACCACTCTCGGAGTCAGGGAGGATGGCACATGTCTGTGTGCTGGCCTCTCTGACTCCGAGTGTGGACCAAACATACTTTACGGTGGCCCTTGTGCTGGC
>JAJKFI010034008.1:0-22766 GCA_029204185.1 Lerista edwardsae | reverse complement strand
TGATTCTAAGTCCAGAGGTGTTTTGAGACTCTCCAGATGTGGATTGATTTATCGGTATCTGTGGGGGACAGATGCCCCGTGTATATGGGGGGCTCACAGTATTGAGTGTGTGGTGCATTCTCTGACACAGAAGAGAATGTTGCAGATTCTGCTGGAGGGAGGGAGGGGGGCGTGTCCAGCCCTTGCCTCTGTCTGGGCATTGCTTCTGTTTCCTTTTCAAAACCCTTTTTCAGTGTGTGTGCCTGTCTTTCCCTCCTCTCCTGCTTCCCCTTCTCCAAATTTCCAGCCTATGCAGGTGATGTTTTCAGGTGAGGCCACCCACAGGAAGTACTATTCCACTACCCATGGTGCTTTGCTTTCTGGCCAGAGAGAGGCGGCTCACCTCATTGAAATGTACCAGGACCTCTTGCAGTGCAGGAACTGAAAGGCCTGAAGTTTCCGGAGAACCACTAACTCGTGATTCCTTTTACAGTTGTGTGTTTAAAGCATTACTTACTTTCCTTCCTTCCTTTCTTTTTCTAAAAATCTGATAATAGAATTTTTTTATCTTTTTATAATAATAATAAAAAAGAAGTCTTAACTCTTTTAACCCCGTAATTGATTGACTGTAGTTTATTTCCAAGTACTGTATTGTTATAGCAGGGAAGGCAGCTCTTCCTGTCTGGGTGGAAGCTCTCCCTTTTTGTGTACTTTGGTTTTGGATTGCACTCTGGGTGCTTCTTCTGGAGGTATTTCTCCCCCCCCTTGTATTGTAAGTGCCTTCTATACTTCAATAAATGTTACAATAGCCACGGTGTTGGGGTGAGTACTTTGGACTGGGCTTTTTGTGGGGCTCCTGGGTAATCTTGACCACGGATCACAATCTGGTGGGAAGGTCTCCTGCTCAACTGCTGTGTCCTTGTGCAGCTTCCATTCCAATTAAGTAGCACTTGTGTGCAGAAGAATGTTCTACCGGATCGTGCCCGTTGTGCTTTTCGGTGGCAAAGTCAAGTAAGAGAAAACCTGCAGTGGTCCTTGGAGGTATCTGTTCCTGTGGGTTAGCTTGAACTTGCAAGAAGTGAATTCACGTTCTTAGCCCATGAGCATCTTTCATAGTTAGGGATGGTTTTTTTCGGCGATCGACACAATGCTAAATAATGAGAAGGTCTACTCAAAATGCTACATAAAATGAAATTTAGATCAAATCGTGAAATATCGCTGCTTTTGCTTATTTTTGACACAGGTTTGAGGAATCCACAAGTAGTTTTCAGCGAGGAATCGGGAGGAGGAGGGGCAGGAATAGGAGGAAGCTTGCTTAAACATGCATGGACACACGTGTTCATAGTTCACAGTGCAGGTTGTGGCGACTTTAATGGAATGTGGAAGTGTAAGCAGCAGTTTCTTGACACTCCAAGCAGCAACCAGAGTGCAGCTTGGTAATTTTTGAGCAGGTCATTTAGGACTGGGGTGTGTTTGCCAGTGATTGCTTGCCTTTGTAGGGCCATTCACCCTTATTTACAGTGCTGTTCATACAATTTTCAGTAAAAATTTGGATAAAACACATAACACCGCCATTTACTATTTTAATCAAGAAGCTTTGGAAAAAATATCACCAGAAAAGCCCACGCCTACTCATAGTCCCCCTGCCCACACACCCTAAAGTTAGTCACACGTTTCTCCCAAAGAAGCAAAAAACCATCTTGTGTCAAGCTTCACAGCCTAGGCACCCGGAGGCTTGTGGCTCTTTAAACCCCTTGCGTCACTGTTTCTTTATGTGTTCAGATCTACCTGTAATTAGTGGTGATGCCTGTATTTGTGCTGATTTGGCTTGTAATGCAAACCTCTCCCCCTTGTAGCGCTTGCCCGTATTGCAAAGCCAGCACCATTTCTCCAGCAAGTTCTTCCTCAGCTTGGATCTGAATCTAGGCGTAGAACAAGCATTGACCCAAACCTGCTTTCACAGGCGGGGGGGAGGGGGAGGGAAATGGACTTCTGTCATTTTCCAAGGACGCAACATTCGTGCACAGTGTTGGTGTTAGGCGTGGGTCACCAGTAGCAGGGACATAAACTGTTCGGACCCCACAGAACTCCAGTTACTTCACTGGCAGTGCAGCAAGGTCTGAATCTCAGAATTGGCCTCGGATGAAGCCATGCCCTTTCCCTAAGCAGTGCGCGTGTATGAAATAGCTCAGTTTGCTGAGCCCAGCCGTGAGTCAAGCTGAGGGAAGATGGCTCATCTCTTCTATCCCAAGATACAATCTGGCTTTCCAGAGATAAGAGACCAGAAGTTGCTGCTGTTTGATGTACAGGTTGAGTTCCCTCTCCTCTCCTCTGCCATCTTCTGGAGGGCTGGGAATTAGAAGCACGGCAAAAGTATTTGGCTTGGGGCTTGTGTTTGGGTCCAGATGGTGCCAGCAGAACGCCTTGGAGGCTGAATCACTGTTGCAAGGCTTGGGAAGGGTGTGGGGAAGTGGCTGCTGCTGGCAAGGCTAGAAAACCCCTTCGTGGCCTGCGCTTGTTTGGACTAGCTGGGATCCTGCAGCACAAACACCGGCAGGGAAGTGGGAGAGGTTTTGCCTTCTGCTTTGCTTCAAGGCAGCTCAGTATCAGCTGGGATACTGTCGTGTTTGGGCGGTTCCTTGGCTTTAGAATCTCCCATGTTGGTGCTTTCACCTGCTTCGACCTCAGGTCGTTGCTCAATAGCCACTGTCCAATTTTCTATTTTTTTTTGCCCCACTCGTTTTTGAATGGAAGAAGTTCTGGGGAGGAAAACGTGAAATGTCCGTTTAGTTCTCGCTCTTGTGGATGCCTCACTCTCCGACAGCCCACCGGCTCGCTCGTGTACAGTCCTGACGTGTTCTTGTGCTCCTCTGGGCACCCCCTTGGCGTGAGCAGCACCAACATTGGCGTGGGTGTGCTTGGAAGACGGTTCGGGTGCTGCATTGCTAGCCATGGGCTAGGAGCAGGTGGAGGACCAGGCCTGGCTTCCACACCGTCCTTTGCCCACTTCCGTTTTACAGCAGCTCTATCAACCCTCTTGACAGATCCGTCGTCATGTTTCTCCCACCTTATAAATGGTAGCTGTCCTTTTCTTTTTTCCTAACCTACTTCAAAGAGGGTTGTGCTGATCAAATGCCAGCATTCCATGTGCTGCCCTGTGACCTGTGGAGGGGGCAAGAGGCTTCAGGTACCAACGGGGGGTGGGTGGGGGGGGAGATAGAGCCCTTTCCTGAGTGTAGGTGTGTCCTGTCCACCTCCCTTGAGGAGTCCCACTTGGTCTATCGTCCCCAACTCCATCGGGGCCAGCGTGGTGTTCTGTTTTCCCCGTGCAAGTCTGCCCTTAGACCCAGGGTTCATATTTCTCCCACTGCACTAAAATTAGCTATTGTTTACAGGCGGGTGCGTAAAATTAGACGGGTTTGCTGCCGGAGGAGGAGACGGGCTTAAAATAGATGCATGAACTCAAAAGGTGTCCTCGCACCCTGACCTCATGTATCCCACAAATGGAAGAAACTAAAATACTCGACACATAACATCACAATCACATTTGCAATTGATGATGTTACTATTATCATGCATAGTACTAATAAACATTGTTTACGAGTTACCTTTCCAGCACTCAAGGTGATATACAGCAATAAAAGCAGGTGAACTTGAAACACCGTTTCCGAGATGAGTAGACCAACGTCCTTCAACAACCCAGTTCCGCCAGCTGAAGCAAAGGCCAAACAGAAGAGGTGCTTTTGCAGCCCCTCCAAAGACCTATGGGTGGGTGGGTGGGTGGCGGGGGGGGATGCACCTATGGAGTGGGGTGCAGCTCCAGGCCCCAGGCATAAAGGCCCTGCTTTGTGCTTCTTTGTAAGGATTTGCAACCCCAAACAGGCCTTAGAAGCTGGTTTGGGAAGCCCTGGCTGAGCTGCCTTGGGCCAGTCCCCTGAAGGGCTCTCATGCAAAGCAGCAGTTTGAATGGGACTGGGGATTAGGGTCGGCTCTTGCATGAGGCCAGTGGAGCTGGTTGCCTCAGGCAGCAGATTGGCATTGCTTGTTCTCTGGATTGGAAATGGAGGGGTGGTGGTGGTGATCCAGACCAGAGAGCACGGTGGAGAGAAGAACGGTAGGCTGGAGTGTAGGATGGGGGGAAGGGGGTGCCCAGGTTGCCCTCTCGGGTGGCCTCATGGGTGGGTGTTTTGCAGGCCCTTCCAGGCCCCAGAAGTATGTTGGCAGCCAGGGCGGTTGGAACCAAAGAGGCAGAAGCTGTCCCTGCTCCCTCCCCGCCATCAAGGAGGGGCATCATGTTGCCCAAGCCTCACATAAAGCGCCTTGCATGTGGCTGGTGGGCGTTCAGGGCAGCGCACAGGCGTGTGGGCGCTCAGGACCCCTCACAGCACCCTGACAGGGTGGGTCAGGGATGCGTGCCTGAAAGCCCTGCCAGAACGATCCATGGGTGGCATCCGCTAAAACTGAGTGTTGGGAGAGTTAAAGCAGATAAAAGGAAGTACTTTTTTTACCCAGCAGGTAGTTAATCCGTGGAACTCTCTGCCACAGGAGGTGGTGATGACATCTGGCCTAGATGCCTTTAAGAGGGGATTGGACGGATTTCTGGAAGAAAAGTCCATCGTGGGCTATAGGCAATGATGGATTGTGCAGCCTCCTCACAAAGGTGGTGGGCTACTTCAGAGTACCGGGTGCAAGGGAGTGGCAACAGGATGCAAGCATCTTGTTGTCTCGTGCCTCCCTGGGGCACCTGGTGGGCCGTTGTGAGATACAGGAAGCTGGACTAGATGGGCCTTTGGCCTGATCCAGCAGGGCTCTTCTTATGTAAAAGTGGGTCCCGGTGCAAAACGTTTGGAGAGCCACTGCTCTAGAGCACAGGACAAAATAATGAGCAGCGAACCCTGCAGTTTGAATTTTGGTGTGGGGCATGAAAGTGTTCGTGATCATCCACTGCCTTCTGCATTGCTGGTATCTGTTGGCAGCTGTTTTAGGGCAGAACAGCCTCTCCTCTTGTGGTCCCATCATTGGAACCATCTGTGGTCTGAGATTGCTGGACAGCACGAGAACTTATTTTAATGGTGGCCAGCCTTGAGCCAATGTGACCAATGTCATCACATTGGGCCCTGAGCTTGCGGGGGGGGGGGGGTGTTGCACCAGTGCAGCGAGCATAGTGACTGCTTCTGCAGCCAGGATCTCTATGGCCTGTTAGTCAGTGGGGCGAGCCCAGCATCTCCTTGCCCCCCCCCCCCCCCCGCGGGGGGGGGTTGGGCCGAAATGGGCCTCCTGGAACATCAGCCTATCACCACCACCAATTTCTAGGTGCAATACTTTGCATGGCACCACAAGCACCCTTCTCGGTCAGTGGGGGGTACTGTGGGAATGCCCCACATTGGGTGCCACCCCTACTGCAGCAGGCGCTGCCTCTGAGTAGACACATTCCAGAGGGGAACCCCACATGCAAACACACATGCAGACACACACACACACACATGCACACACTTTATTCTGTTGCAAGCTTTTGTGGCCTGGAGCGTATCGTGGTAGATTCTGTGGTGTGTCGGCTTCAGCAGGCATGTGCATTTCAAGGCATTCTGGGCCCACAGCTTACAATTTCCTCCCTTGTAAGAGGTACATATACATAGTAATGTCATTCAGTAACGAGGAGACGGAACGCGAGGCGGGACTTACCACCTGATTGGCTGCCGGTTCCTGATGCGTCGCTGCCTTGCCGAGCGCCGCGCGGGCACCCCTGGCTTCGGAGGGGGTGCCCGCTTGCCTGGGGGGCGCGCTGGGTGCCTAGGCGAGCCACGGAGGGGCGCGCCACCCGGAGGGAGCCCCCGCGGCGGGAGGGCAGGCAGCGACGCGTCACGGACTGCCTGTCAATCAAGCGGTAAGTCCCGCCTCGCGTTCCGTCTCCTCGTTACTGAATGACATTACTGCATATACACCTGTTAAAAGACGATGACTTTTGGGCATTGGACGACGTGGCTTCAGTCCATGAACATTCATGTTGTCATAAATCTTTTAGGTTTGAGGGTGTCACAAGATTCTGTAAAGAGCAGCTGTTACTCCTGCCTTACCAAAGTAGTAAATATAGATTAAAAAGTGGGTAAATACTGCCATCTTGTGGGGAAAAAATGAAACATGGCTACGGTAGCTGGTTCGGGGTGGGGAGAGAACAGCTGATGCTTATATCAATTTGTAAGTCTTTTCAGCAAAAACACAGCTTAAAAAAAAACAGAAATCTGTTTTCAGATGACAAGCAAAGCAGAAGAGAACCAGACAGGCCTGAATCGATTTGTCATTCTTACAGCTCCCAGAATATTTGACATCAAAGTGTACAGGGGAGGGGGGCTGAAATTTGTTTCAGCTCAGCTCTGTTTCAACCATACTCAGTGCGGTTAAGTGTTTTCGTTCAGGAGGGAAGTTCAGACTTCCACTCTGGGGGTGTCACCTTAAATTTGGGGTGCGATATTTGATATGTTCAAATCCAAAGTGCAGCAAACACTGGGAAAAAAAGACACTTCCATTGGGCCAGGAGCCAAGGGTCTCTAGATCAGTAGTTCTCAAATGTTTTTAGCGCTGGGACCCACTTTTTAGAATGGCAGTCTGTCCGGGACCCACCAGAAGTGATGTCATGGCTGGAAGTGCCGTCATTGTGACACCAGAACCTGCTGCTTGCTGAGAATGCAGCCATCAGTTGGGTTATTTCTCAGCAAAGAGAATCAGAAAGAAAAAAGCCTATGGACAACCTTGGCACAAGCAAACCAACCCCACAGCCTTTCCAGCATCCCATCCTCCCATATTTTCAGGGATGGCTGCCCTAGGTGCTTGGTGACCCACCTGGAATTGGCTTGCCACCCACTGGCGGGTCCCGACCCACAGTTTGGGAACCACTGCGGTAGATGACTGGAAGGCCTGTTTCTCGAGTGCTGTCAGCTCTGTGTGCATCGGCAGCAAAGCGCACAGCTGAGCTCTTCCTAATGAGCATGCAGGGGATCTCTGCCTGTGTAGCAGGGCAAGGGCTTGTTTGCCTTTGATTGCTGACAAATGAGTGAACGGAGCCGGGTCGACAAGGCAAACAATGGGGGGGGGGGCAAACAGCATGTCCTGGGGCAGAGGCAGAGAGCTGGGGTTGGGAACACTCACAAGCAACAATCGGGAAGACTCTGAAACAGCAGACAAAAACTATGCAGGGGATAAAGGAGGGAGGGTGACGGCTGCATCATCGGAAGGAAGCAGCTCTGCCTGTTTTTGCATCTCTCTGGAGCAAAGAGGGAAAAGTAGGCTGTCACGAGCAGCGAGTGCTGTCCTGCGACGAAGTGCCTCGGCCCCAGTGGCGTTCCTGCAGAGGGGGCAAAACACTAGGTTTTGCAGGAGCCTGAGCTCTTGTGTTACACGGTCCCTCCCTTTCACCTCCAGAGCCATTTGTGGCTTGGAGAGCAAAGCCTCCAAGCCATGAATGGCTCTGAAGCTGGAGAGGCTGCTTTACCCAGGAGCTCAGGCTTCTGCAAAACTTAGCATTTTGCCTCCCCACACCATAGAATGCCACTGAGGGGAATTGACATTCCAGACATAATTACAAAATGCAATTAGGGAAATACTGGTTATAATAATGCAAGGCTGGTCTCATGGTCTGGAAGGATCTGAAACCGGATTCTGTCCTCTTTCCCTTACCCCTATCAGAGTTGTCCTGTACTAATAATTTACTGATTAAGTATTAAGTGTACTAATGAGCAGTTCACTGTGTTTTCTTAAGTATGGTTTTGTTTGACCAACTGTTGGGATTAATACCTTTTCTTCTTTTTTTTTTGCATTTTGTGATTATGCAAATTAAAGGAGATTAAAACTCTGAAAAGATTTGAAGATTAAAAGATTGTGCTGCACGTCAGTTACACAACTCTCGGCAACACCCTTACATTAATTTGCTGAATTCAAAACAACTGACTACAAGGAATGGAGGAAAAGGAAGACAGTTTCTACTCTGCCGTGCCTTGTATTCGAGGGACTGTGCAGTCCCTTGATGCTTGTCGAATACAAGGCATGGCAGAAGCATCAATGTTTGGCGTGTGGGATGCTCAGTTCCTCACCCTCTAAGCAGTTTTGGTTGGTTCATCTCATGGACGGGAATCATTTCGAGCAGGTTGGCCACAGTGGCTGTGGAGCTCTGGCTCTCCCTTGGTCATGACAGCCATGGATACAAGAGCTGCTCCTTCCTAATATCCTTCTTCCTAACTTAAACCCAACCTGTTCCCCTCTCTTCTTTGGTCTCTCTCCTTCGTTGGGTCGACCTTTGAATTATTTTGTTAAGTTAACCAATTTTAGTGCAAGAAGGGCCTTCATGTTAGCAAGGTTGAACATATTCCCGTCTGCTGTTCACTTTGGTAGGTTCCTCAATATTCCCCGCCATAATAGATTGTGCTACTTTTGTGTATCTGAGCCAGATACTTTAGAGCATATTTTACTTCATTGTCCTGCCCATACAAGCTTAAGAACCAAATTACTTGAACCCTTTCTTTCTTTCTTTCTTTCTTTCTTTCTTTCTTTCTTTCTTTCTTTCCTCTTTGCTGCCTTTACTGACCCTCTTGTTATTCTTCTTAGTGATTATTTGACGGACATTACTTATTTGGTGGCGGAATTTTTATTAGCAGTATCCAAATCTAAACCCAAAGCTTAAACCATCTCACCTACCCCATAGCCGAAACTTTTTTTTTTCACTTGTACTTATCTTTTGTTTGTAAGTGTAATGCCAATAAAGGTTTCTAAAATCTAAAAAAAATATACAAGAGCTGCTCTACAGTTATTATGCCTCTCACAAGCACACTGGCCTTAATTCAGCCTTCACTCCCCGTTCACTTCAACTTCCCTCCCCCCAAGATATTAGTTAACTAATATTAGTTAACAAGATCTTGGTCAACTAATATCAGTTGTATTATTAAAAAAGCTCACCAGAGACTGTATTTCCTGCATCAACTTAGGAAATTTAACTTGCCTCGAGAGCTGCTTGTCCAATTTAACAGAGGTATTATTGAATCTGTCCTCTGTAATTCCATAACTGTTTGGTTCGGTTCGGCAACCAAACTGGATAAGCAACGGCTCCAGAAGACTGTTAGAACTGCTGAAAAAATAATTAGAACTGGCCTGCCCTCAATAGAGGACTTGTATACTGCTCGGATTAAAAAGCGAGCAGTGAATATTGCTGCAGATCCTTTACACCCTGGTCATAACTTGTTCGACCTTCTTCCTTCCGGTCGTCGATATAGGACTCTGTACACCAAAACATCTAGGCACAAAAATAGTTTTTTCCCCTGTGCCATTAAACTGTTGAACTCGTAATTATGCTGAAGTGACTTGGAGTTTGAGGCAGTGCTTTATTCTGAATAATGCCCTTATTTGTCTTGTGTATTTATTGTTTATTATGTATGTGTAGTATTGTATGTATGTAGCCGGTAGCCGTATCAAATTCCAGGTATGGTTTACATACTTGGCCAATAAAATCATCTAATCTAATCTTAACACAAGAACGTAAGAAGAGCCCCACTGGATCAGGCCAAAGGTACATCTAGTCCAGCGGGGCTCTTCTTATGATGTGATGTTCTGGAAAGGTACAGTACAGTAGCACAAGGCCAGACCAGGTGCAACACAATTTCTCCCCCTGCTTCTTTTTCAGAATGAGTTCCGCTTTGGAGAGCAATCAGACCCTTCTGGAAGCGGATGAGGAAAGGACAGGCATCACACATTGTAAACAATGCACTTTCTTAGGCAGAGTTGTGCGTGTATTTGGTACAAACCAACGAACAAAAAGTAATGTGCATTCTGGTTTGGCCAGGTATACAGAAATCAGTCCGGCAGAATTTGCATCATGGGACAGGCAAGAAAACCTCACTCAAGCTAATAAATACACTTGCAGATTTAAAAAAAAAAAAAAAGAAGGGAAAAAAACCCAAAACCAGACATGAAATATCCAAATATTTGTTAAAGGAAATATACACCTATGTACACGTCTGTAAACATTAAAATAGAAAGGTTATAAAACATCAGTCCAGCATATGTGTGGGTGGGAAATTTTCTCCCTTCTTTTGTGATGGCGGGGAGAGTTGGCAAAGGTCTGGGATGCAGTCGGCTGGGCTGAGGTGTCACTCGTGATGCAGAGAACGAGAACGAGGAGGTCTGATGTCCCCCTGTATGTTATGCTGGAGGTCTAAAGTAGGAGCTTCGCTTGGTCATCTTGTAGCTTCCACTGTCAAGGAGGCAATCCATTTTGAGAATACGGAATAGTGGCTTATGTCTTTGGCAGTGAAAACTGCTGCAGCAAAGAGAACCGAGAAAAGTATTTGCTTTTCGACAGGCACTACACATATATGGTTCTTTCCGACATACACTCTCTCTATATCCCTTCTCTGGATCATGGCTTGGATTATTCCAAAGATTCTTGTGCATGCCAATCTACAGTTGCATTTATGGGCAGGTGCACACAACTCTTTATTTTTCACCTGTGACAATGGACCAGATGGGATTTTCTCAGTGCATGTGGGGTGGGCTGAAATGGTCATGGGTGTTCTTCAGGGCTCAATCCCAACCAACTATCCAGCACCAGGGAATGGGCAGGCAGCTCTGACGCATGGGAACAAAATTCCCTTCCCTTGAGCAGGCCTCCGTGACTGCCCCCCAACTGCAGGGTGCAGCACCTGCCCCATTGGCACAGCTAGGCCAGTGCTGGGAAGTCGGTTAGGATTGCGCCTTCAGTGATCTTCCCAGACCGCTCGCTACACAAATTGCACCACCCTGTTTTTGATGACTTTTCTGGCTGCAGCATGCCGCGTGAAACAGACACATCTTTCAGGAGCATTCACAAGGCTCATGTTATACACGGGCCTCTCTCCAGCAGCCGATCACTGTCACTTGGACAAGAAAAGAAGGAAACACTAGTTCTGTTCATTAATCTTAATCTGGGAGTTCAGCCTTGTGATCTCCCACTTGTGAGATTGAGTACACGTCAGAGAAGGCCAGAATTCCCACAACGTACTCTCTCTCTGTGTGTGTGTGTGTGTGTGTGTGTGTCTGTGTGGCTTGCTCTTAGAGGTGGCATCACAACTTCCCCACAGATACTGGGCCTAGGGCATTAGGAACTGGCCCGATGAAGAGCCTTCTGATTTGGGATCAATGCTTGCTCAACTGGAGCCACAGCCAATCCTATGAGGCATTGACGGCGACGCACTTCCTGGCTCCTGCCATAAGTGTAGCTGCGGAGTTGTAGAAGACGAGCCCGTGTTGCGCTCCTCGGGGCTACCGATGCAAATGGCCAGAGGCCCCACATACAGGGCAGCAGCTCTTGCGCAACACCATGAAGGAGCAGGTAAGGTCGTAGAGGGGCAGCTTGGGGAGGTCTGGGGCTGCAAGTGGGCTGGGCAGGGGTGGTGGTTTGGGGGTGGAAGGGGGTGGGTCTGGGCAGCAGCCGTGCATGCTGGGATCCTATCCCCATTTTCCTGGCCCAACATGCCCACTGCCACCCTTTTGAGATCCACCTGAGATCACGCTAGGGACTGGGGGGGGGGTAGGATGGGGCCCTTAGGCTGTGTCTAGGAATCTTATGTCCTTCTTGTTACCTTGTCATCGAGGTGGTTGATACTCCACATTCCTAACCCTTTCCCAGTTTCGTTTATGTGTTTGGTGAAGACAATCCTAGACATCCCTAGGATTTTGTGGTGACTGACTGGGTAGAGATTTGCACATTTGGGGGGCAATATTTCTACCCCACCCAAAATGGCTATTTTCAGCCTGCAACTGAGAGCCCATGAGAATACAGGTGTGTTCATAACACCTTACAGGCATCAATCAGTCAACTGAACAGGTTTTAAAATCTACTGATTTTAGTGGTCCTTCAAACTATCCAAGGCATTTTTTAGAGTGCAATCCTAACCTGGATTTAGGCCGGCACAGTGAGGCCAGCAACGTTTGGCCGGCACAAGGGACACTGTAAAGCGCATTTGGACCACTCTCGGAGTCAGGGAGGATGGCGCACATCTGTGTCCTGGCCTCTCTGCCTCCAAGGGAGGTCCAAACATGCTTTAAGGTGTCCCTTGCGCTGACTAAACTTTGCTGGCCTAACTGTGCCGGCTGAACTCCAGGTTAGGATTGGGCTCAAGCATTTTCCAAATTCATACCTTCTCATCAGCCTCAAATGGAATTTTGGTCCCATGCCGATGAGACTTCAATGGCTGGTTGAAAATGTGCCTAGAAAAACAGTTGCAGGCAACACTGAATGACTGTGATGCTATTTGCAGCTCTGGGGTTTGATTCACAGTTGCCACAAGTCTTGACGCGCTGGCCTCCACCCAAGTCCCAATCAAGCAGAGGAGGGAAAAAATACATTTCCCACCGAGAGGTCCCATTGGAAAGTTCGCCGTTGACTGAACAAGTTGCGGGTCTAGAGGGGTTAAACCCACGTGCCTATGGGTTATTTCTAAGTGTTATTGGGCAAATCTGTCTGTTATCAGTGCAACACACGCAGGAATGGCAGGGCAGATGGGGGCTGTGCCCTTCAATCAGGATCAGTTTTGCCTGACACTACTGGCTGCCCGCGGGGGAAATATTTTGATAAGCACCAGAATGACCTTCTGTAATTCATCCATTCCGCTTGTGCTTTGACAGCTAGCTCTCCCTCCCTCCCTCCCTCCCTCCCTCCCTCTCTCTCTCTCTCTCTCTCTCTCTCTCTCTCTCTCTCTCTCTGTGTGTGTGTGTGTGTGTGTGTGTGTGTGTGTGTGTGTGTGTGTGTGTGTGTGTGTGCATGTGTGTGCACGAGCGCTTTCCTAACCTGGAGTTAAAGTATGTTTGGACCACTCTCAGAGTCAGAAAGGCCAGCACAAAGACATGCGCCATCCTCCCTGACTCCGAGAGTGGTTCAAACGCGCTTTAAGGTAGCCCTTCTGCCAGCCAAACTTTTCTGCCCTAACTGTGCTGACCTAATTCCAAGTTTTTTTCTTAGTAAAGTGAGAAAGGCGGTGGGTATGTTTGGGTCATCATTTTAATTTCCTAAGGTTGCAATCCTGTGCACACTTACTTTGAAGTAAGTCTCATTTAACTTAATAGAGCTTACTTCTTAATAGTCGTGCATAGGATTGCACTGTATGGAACTTGCCTTTCATGTTGTTTCAAAAAGCATGTGTCTAGTCCTTAGGGTCATGGAGACACACATTTGAAAATACATGTGGGTGGCAAAGACCTACGGAAGAAACCAGAAGTATGGCCCTGTGAGATTTCCAAAGGGGAGGGGAGGGGGATGTCTCCCCTAGAACTAGCTGAATAAACTTGTGCAAAATATGGGAACAATGTAAATTTGCTTAATTTTTGCCCCAATTGCAGAATATGCTTTACTTGGTTTGGAATGTTGCCCTGCATAGTTGACAAATCGCCCTGTCTATATTTTATCATTTTCCTGCAACTAATTGGAAATATAGTATAATGTTTAAAATTAAGACATAAAAGAAACAAGCAAAAGGGAGTGCAGGTGGGCCCCCGTATCCACGGATCCCATATTTGCAGTTTCAATTATCCACGAATCAGGGCCCCCTGACCTTCCTTTGGGTTGCTAAAACATCTTCTTGCTCAGAGGTGGGGGCGGGAGAGAACGTTGACAAGGGTTTCCTCTTACCCACGGTTTCAGGTATCCATGGGGCCCCAGGAATCCACCCATGCGCATACCTGTATGGGTGCTAGGGATCTAGTAAAATTCTGCTCACCCTATGGATGAGTGCTACAGTTCACTGCCTCCCATATGTTGGCATGCACCCCATTGTGAGTTTACAAGGAATTCTGACTCGACCCCTCTTGATAGAGTAACGCTTGTTAGACCTGCTTTCAGAATTTCTGCTGTTTTCGGAATTCAAAATAAACGCACCACCAAAAGACAGAGCATGTAGATTCTTGAGGACCTTGATTCTTGTTTTCAAAAACCAAGCTTTCAAGGCAGCAATACCGGTCCTACTTGCCTGGGAGTAAATTCAACTGAATACAATGGAACTGACTTCCAAGTAAACGTGCAAAGGGTTGCTCTGCACATCTCATTACGATAAGAACAATATTGGGAAATTGGGACATCTGGGATGTCCTTTCCATTTCAGGAGCCTCTGCTTTTAGCCCAGATGGGGACGTCTGTCCCTGTTGTTCCTTCATAATAATAATGAAATCAACAAGCTCACCCTTCAAGCACAGGGTGGAGCCACTGGGCCCCGATCCGCCACCAGCTTCCCCCTTCTGTCTCATGTTCCTCTACACCTAGTCACTCCCCCAATTGTTCCCACATCTTTTCTTCTGCCGCATGGTCAACCCCTCCAGAATTCAGATAATGCAGCACGACCAGTGGGCAAGTTCATGCAAATCAATCTGCACCATTTTTTTCTGAGCTTCATGCCCCATAATTAGTGTTTTCTTGGTGCCAAATATGAAGTGCTCGTTGTTATTCTGAGTTTTTTTTCCATTGATATTGAGATGCCACCCCAGCAGAAACAGGGAAGTCCCATCACTTCCTAGAATACACTGTTGCCCTGCCCTGAAAGTTATATGGGTCAGCCTCCCCACATGGCCCAGTAGTATTTTCTTCTCCATGGATCCCTGTCCCTGTCAAGGATGCTCTACTCATGCAACCCAGTTGAACACAGGAAGCTGCCTTGCACCACCTGACCATTGCTCCATCTACCCTGTGCTGTCTGTTCCGACTGCCAGTCGCACTGGGGTCTTCCCCAGCCTAATACCTGAGACTTCTACCACTGAGCGATGGCTTCCCCATTCACCTTTGGTCTTCCACAAGGATTACATCCACCTGAGTCAGTCAACTGCACACGAGTCAGGTACAAAACAAAATGGAATTGAAAGGGTGGTCCCTGTCAGCATCAAATATCCGTTTCTCGGAGCCCGCTGGACTCGGAGTCTGATAAATCGTCGTACACCTGGTAGTCAATACACTCCATAAATTCATTGGGGATCCCAATGGAGACGGACTCCACCTCTGTTTTGTAGGAGGCTGCCCCACCGCCTTTGACCGAGCCTCCCCGAATCTTCTGTGAGAGGCTGTTCATTTTCTCTTTCAGCTGAACCGTTGGCTTTTGGAAAGGGGAGAACACGCTCCACTTCTTGAAGTTCAGAGTTCTCCGCTTGCTGGACCGTTCCAGGCTGCTGGAGTTCAATATGAAGGAGCCATTGAGGGTGGAGACCCTGGACCTCGGCGCTCCATCAGGATCTTGGCCGGAACCGTTCACAGAAGCTCCCCGCCAGTGATTGTCGTACACCCTCCAAATGGGCCTCCTCCTCCGGCGGCACTGGCACTTCAGAAGCCGGATGAAGGCCCTCTTGAACTCCTTGCTCGAGCAGGGGTAGATGATGGGGTTCACGCAGCTGTTGAAGTACCCCAGCCAGAAGATGATCTTGAAGAGTATTCCTGAGGGCCTCAGAGAAGGGAAGTAGGAACCTGGATGGAAGATGCGGAGAGACATCAGAATTGGGGTGCGGAATCAGATCACAGTAGCCTAGCAGAAGCTGAGCTGGAAGTGTGTGCTGAGTACGACAGGCACTGCAATGTGCTGTGTAAGTGGCCTCTTGCGGCTGGAGCCATTTGGGGCAGTGATGGCAACCAAATGGCTCTGATGGTGAATGGCTTTGATGGCAAGGGGGAGGGGCCACTTGCACAGTGCATTGTGGCACCTGCTTTACTTAACATGCCTCTTCCCTCTGCCCATAGGCAGCTAGTATTCTGTGAGATTATTTAGTGCCCAATCCTACACAGGCATGCTCCAGTATCCGTTGATTCAGTATCCACAGTTTCAGTAAGTATTCCATGAATACTTTTTTACAAAGACAGGGGAACACTAAAAAAAATCTCCTTTTTTACCGTGTTGCAGCAAAACCATTGATGTTCCCCTATCTTTAAAAAGGTGTCCTCGGCATCCATGGTTTCAGGTATCCACGGTGGGGTCTGGAATGGAACCCCAGTGGATACTGGGGCATTCTGTATAACCTTCTAGCACTGATGCAACTATGTCAAATGGGGCATGCACTGCATCCAGCACTGGGGCAGCAGGTCTCCCCAAAGTAAAGGAGCATTTGTATTCCTTACACTGGGGCTGCACTACAGCTGCAGCTGGGCTGGAATGTTGGATAGGATTGGGCCCTTAATCTCTTGCATGTCCATGGCCACTTAGCGTGCAATCCTAAATTGGAGTTAGGCCGGCCCAAACTGGCGTTAGGCCAGCAAAGGGCCACGGTAAAGCATATTTGGACCACTCTCGGAGTCAGGGAGGATGGCGCACATCTCTGTGCTGGCCTCTTTGACTCTGAGAGTGATCCAAACATGCGCTACCACGTCCCTTGTGCCTGCCAAACTTTGCTGGCCTAACACCAGGTCAGGCTTGCACCTGTAGAGAGCTTCATGGGTTGGCAGTAATTTCATCCCAGTCGTTCCAGCACACATCAAACGTTTTAGACCACCGACAGCTAAAGAGCTGAGGCCAAGAATTCCCTCCATGGAAAAAATCCACTGACCTTGACAATGGCACTGAATGCTGTCAACCCAAATTTTAAACCCGTGTGTGGGAAGCCTGTCAAGAGGAGATCTCTTCTGTTTGGACCTCAGGCCATCAGGATCTGAAATGACCTAGACTGATCCCCTTCAGACCTCCAACTGCAGTGATGGCACCATAAAGTCCACAGAGGTCCTGAAATTGGGCCCAGGTTGGGGTCTCTGATCCCCCCAGCTTTTCCTCTCCCCTCCCATGGGGAATGCAAAGTGGCAGTGGATTTGACTTAATTCAGGCCCGAGGCAGGGCCTGATGCACACCAGAGTCAGGGGGCCAGATCTGGAATCTAGAGGGAAAGACAACTGGGAAATGAGTCTGGATTGTAGTCCATTCCTCTTTCCCTGAGCAATCATGGTGAAATTCCTCTGTGTAAATGATAATGGAAACTTTCCCTGTTATCTTTCTAGAAAGCAGTGGCAATAATAGGAACCGGAAAGCCTGAAGACAATTTAGGACAAATCCTTTGATCGTGGCATTATGTTCCGTCGAAACTGGAAATGATTTTCTTTGCAAAAATTAATCCCCGGTTGTCCGCTAATCCCTGTCAGTAACCTATTAATCCAAGGTTTCTTTCCCTCTCGTGGTTCAAAAATGGAATGCTGCCCCCCTCTTGCCAGCAGGGGGCGCCCTTGCACTCCCCTTGCTCCATGGCTATTGCCCAGGGACCGCTAAGAATAACTTTCTGACTCAGGCTGGATGTCTTTTAATTTTAGATGAATCATGACGCTGCGTGACTGTGGTGCTAATTTGTATTATGGGTAAATAGTACGCGCTTCGAAGGTATTGGCGCTAAACTCCGGTGTCAAAACAGCTCAGAGGAGAGCATTTGGCACGGTGGGAACAAAAGCATTAAAGTCCTGAGAGCCCGAGTGAGAAACAAATCATTGGCTCAATGAGAGAGGAGCTTCCGAACGCCATTAAGAGCACACAGTGCCATTGTGCGGAGCCCCAAATTTGCAGTGCCTGGTCATGCTGAGCTCTGCTTTCAAAGGGTCGGAGCTGCCCAGTCCTAAGGCCGGTGGGCCAATTCGAGCAGCTGTCAGGACCCCCCATCACGGCCCTTTCAGCTGGGGTTGGGATACAGTCTGAAAGGCTGGGAGCCTGCAAGCCAGAGGCGGATCTACAGGGAGGGCAAAGCTCTAAGTGTTGCAAGAAGCCTTACCCTGTCATGTAAATCCCTCCTCTCCCTTGCTGCTGTAGCCAGTAAGCAACGCCAAGATGTTGCTGTTCCCTGTGAGGATTGGCTAAAATGGTGCAGGAGAGGAGTGTTTTCCACTGCAAGGTAAGGCTTCTTGCAAAACTTAGAGCTTTGCCTTCCCTTAGATCTGCCTCTGCTGCAAGCCATCGTGGCTTCTGGCCAACCATCTCTTTGTTGGATGGATTGCTAGTGATAGGCAGCTGATGGGAGCTCATGAGCAATAGCTGGGGATCTTATAGTGGCATTCCTAGTGGGGGGGCAAAACGCTAAGTTTTCGCAGGAGCTTGAGCTCCTTTGTAATGCAGCCCCTCTCTCTTGCCTTCAGAGCCAGGCCTTCAGGGTGCCTTAGTAAGTATTGCAGGCACCTCAATGTGCCCTATAAGTGGCCCCTCCCACTCGCCCTGGGAGCCAACAAGAGAAAGTTGGAAGTCAGCTGAAAGCTCTTAGGAGTATCAGGGTAATATCAAAGCCAGGATCTTGAGACAGCACCTGAGAGATGGGGGTACAGAGGTAATTTGAACCTGGGCCCATGGTCCAAAAGGGGGCCCAGGAGCCAAAGAATGGGCCTCAGTCATTGCCTTCCTGAAATAAAGTTGTTTTTTTTTCTGGACAAATCATGACAAGTGAACTGGCTTCAAACTGGTTTGCACTTGTAAATGTAGACATGTCCTAAGTGAACTGTAAGGACAGGAATACCTCTTGGGAGAACAATGAAACATGAGGTTTAATGGATTCAGTCATGAATCTTTCTGCGATTCTCAAGTATTCATCCACAGAGGAGGTTTCCTGTTGTATCTCTGAATGACTTGCTGCTGTGGTCTGCCCAAACACAAGAACCAAGTTTCTCTGGAAGAATCAGCTTGTAAAGGGTCAAAAGTGAACCCTTTCGTGTATACAAGTGGAGCCTGCATCTGATTTAATTCAGGGGAAAAACAAAGTGAATCATCTTCAGAAGTTTGGGAAAGATGGTGTGAGGATGCTTGGGGAGTTGTTGTCAGGCACTGGCTCTCATAGTAATGAGGCAAAAATCCTCTCTCATTCCCGTACACACCAAAGAGGCCGACTTTAATTTTGGAATTGGATGCAGAGTTGCAGCCAGAGTTTTTGAGATTCTTGTTCAGCCACAATCAGCACAAAGCAAGTCCTTCTGCAAGGGCAAAATCTACCACTGGCCTTGAATTCTGAAATTCTCCATTGCTTCTGCCCACCTCATCCCCACAATGCCTCTGCTTTCCCCCCTCTGCAGATCTCATCTTTCCCAGGCCATGAATAGGAATTCTCTTCCTGTTAATCCTCTCCTCCCCATTGCTTCTCTTGCCTCAGATGTTAGACTGTAAGCCCCTTGGGGCAGAGACCTTGCAAACGCTGACTGCAGCTATTCCTGACAACATTCCCCCCCCCCCAACATCATGCTATGCTGCTTGGCCTCCTAGAGATCCTGTTAACATCTCCAGGACTGCTTTCAGTCACTGCCTGGAGACCAATCCTGATTGTGGACATGCCACAACCTGGTGGTTTGGCAACCACAACTGCAACCGTTTTCTAGCTTGCCACTCTGTCCACATACAATGCACTCTGACGGCACAATCACAATAGCAGGACCACAATGTTTAAATCAGTCCATTTGATTAATCAGTTGAAATAATTTAAAAGAGTGCAGCTATAGCTTTGCAATGGAAAATAATTAAAAAAACAAAACAAAACTTCTGTCCAATTAATTGGGGGCACCCAGAGGCATAACTAGAAGCCCTGGTGCCTGGGGCAATTACATCATAGCATCACATGACATTGTGATGTCACTTTCGGGTTCTCCCTGGAGGAGAAGACGCTGGTGACTTCACGACCCCTGTTCCTTCACGACCCCCAGCTCCTTTCAGGGAGCCTCAACAGGACGGGGGCATGAAGCCACCAAACCTCCTCCAGGGTGAACTTGCCCATTGTGAACTCCTCTTAGTGTAGCACCAGGGGCAGGTGCCCCTCAAGCCCCATCCTAGTTACACTTCAGTGGGGCACCTTTTTACCTGATTAAGGGTGCAATCCTAACCTATTTTCCAGCACTGGGGTAAAGGAAATGCAGCTCCAAGGTGAGGGAATAAACATTCCCTTACATGGAGGAGGCCTCCATTCCACTATCCATGGAACTACCATTCCACAGCAGAATGCAGCACATGCCCCATTGGCATAGCTAGGTCAGTGCTGGAATGCTGGTTAGGACTGCACATTAATACTGTTTTGAGGCGTTACTGTTGTAGCCACCTTGGGGGTCCCTAAGTGGGATGGAGAGGTGGGATAAAAATACTTTGAATGAATGAATGAATGAATGCTTCTAGATTTTGTCTCAGATTGTAATTTTAAAGGAGACCCTTGCATGGTGAAACAGGTATACCCTTTCCACAAGGAATAATAATAATAATAATAATAATAATAATAATAATAATAATAAATTTATTTATATACCGCCTTTCTTAAGATCACTAGATTTCTCTAATGATTGAACTCAAGGCGGTTTACATAGGCAGACTTTCTCACAAACCCGAAGGTTTTTACAATCTACAGAATGTTCTATCTTCCAAGAACAACACTCCTACAGATCATTCTTTCTGGATTTAGCCTTCTTTCTTTAGCCACCCATCTGTCATCTGCTGGCTGATGAGGCTTCCCTGCTGCCACCAGAGATGCAGCTGATTTCAGCACACTCCTCCTCCCACGAGGCAGCTGAAACTCAGCTTGTAATCAGCCGCAGTTTCCAAGGTCTGCTGCTCGCAGAGACTTCCGGCAGTCCCAAGCTCACGACCTTGAGATCTTCAGGTGTTATCTTCGGGCAAATGGAGGTATTAACCCTCTCGGCTAAATCTTCTGCTTAATAGCCAAGCTTAATAGCTCTCTCTACAGTCCTGATCTGCCTCCCCCAAGGCTGCTTTTAATGCCCCCCCCACCCCTGATCCTCTTCATCAGTCTCCTGCACCAACTCTTCGGCCCACAACCTCCCACCTTCAGGAAGCAACTGAATCAGCACAATGGGATGGCTCCTCCCCTCCGAGCCCCGCAGATTCAGACAGTGATGCTCGCACAGGCATTGCTCGAACTGGGCGGGGGGGGGGGGGCTCCTCTGCGCCTCTGGCTCTGAGCTGCTGAGTGTTTCTGACGACGCTTCGCAGTATTCCGCAAAGCCTCTTGTTGCACATCCAAATTGTGATTGATTCCTCCGCTGCCTCTCAGTTCTGCAGCAGAATGTGTGTGTGTGTGTGTGTGTGTGTGTGTGTGTGTGTGTCCATCCCTCCCTCCCTGCCTGCGTCTTGTTTGTGAATCAGAGGGCTTGCTGATGAATTACTTCTGCGTTACAAAACGCAACGATCGGCCTTCCAGCCGCACGTGGTGGGACTAGCAATGTGACGGGCTATTCTTGGCTGGCTCCGTCCGTGGGCCAGGCCCCTTCCGAAGGCAGCCCCTCTGCGGCTGAGGCAGTGGCACCAGGAGAGCGCTTGGCCCCCGTCCCGCGTGTGCCTGGGAGAGCTATTAAGCTCGGCTATTAAGCTGCGGATTAAAATGTCTGTAGTGAACTGGGCCCAGGGATATTTATTATCTACCAAGCAGGATGTCTTTAGCATCCCGATCATGTCAGTTGCAATGCTGGCCTCAGGGCTCTCCCACCTCCCAGGTCTTTCTACATTGGTCCACAGCACCGCCTCATTGCAAGGACCTCACCTGCTTCCTCGATAAGATGCTGAGCTGCACCCCCAGAGCTGAGCTCCCTGTCACTCAGACCCACTGGGAGGCAGTGGTGTCATCTAAATGATTTAAGAACAGGTACTCATTTTTGATTGGCACGTGTCAGGACCCGCCCACCGGAAGTGACGTCATAAGCCGGAAGTGAGGTCGTGGCAGGAAGTGACATGAAAAAAGCCCTTTTTGAGGCCTCAGATGATTTTAAACTGACCCAACAGTGGCAACAGTATTCCACAGCACCCCCAGAACATGTGAAGGAGGCTAAAACCCCAGAGCAACTCATTTTTCAGTGGCAAGGAAAGGAAAGGCTCCGCTCACTGCCTGCCTGCCTGCCTGGCTCTGAGAACATGCAGGCAACTCAAACATGCAGGAAATTCAAACGTTGCAGAGGGCGGAGTTGACGAGTGGGCGGGCAAGTGGGCGGGGCCAGCTGTAATCCTAGAAACCGGTACTGGCGTACCCCCGTGTACCCCCTGCATGACATCACTGCTGGGAGGGTATTGAACACTTTGCTAGTGTTTCTGGCTTGCCTTTGCTAACCCTGCCTGAGCTTTCAGGATCAACAAAGCCAGCATCCAATCACTGGCTTGCACATCCCCAGGCCCACTTTCAGGACTGCGCTGCTTTAACGCCTTGGGCCTGACCCACTTGAGGCACCTCAATGCTCTGTGGAAGTGGCCCCTCCCACTGGCCACTGGAGCCATTGGGGGCCGCAACTATGTTGCCGTTCCTGCCCAGAATGGCTCTGGGTGAGTGGGCGGGGCTTCTTGTATGATGCGTTTAGGTGCCTGCAATACTTTTCCTGCTGACCCCCTCATAGCTCCACTATCGCCTGGGTGCCTGTTTGTTGCTCTGCACTCAACATGTATATTTGCAAAGGAATATAATAGCAAGGTTTGAAGATGAACCTTCGCTCTGCAGTGATATTGCATCCAAAATCAAACCTGTTGTTGTTGTTGTTAATAGTAATAATCTCTTGCTTTATCTTTTTGCAAGACACCCTGAAGTTTCAAGCAGATTATAATCCAGTCAAAACAAACAGAGCTACCCCAAAGCAGCCAAAATCGTCACAAGCATTTGGGATCGGCAGGAATTCTCCAACAAAAAACACAAATAGGGCGCAATCCTAACTTGGAGTGAGGCCGGCACAGTTAGGCCAGCGAAGTTTGGCCGGCACAAGGGCCACCGTAAAGTGAGTTTGGACCACTCTCGGAGTCAGGGAGGATGGCACATGTCTGTGTGCTGGCCTCTCTGACTCCGAGTGTGGACCAAACATACTTTACGGTGGCCCTTGTGCTGGC
>JAJKFI010034007.1:0-39198 GCA_029204185.1 Lerista edwardsae | reverse complement strand
ATATTTACCTCAGAATTTTACCTCAGAAATTTACCTCAGAATGCCAGGTACAAGGGGGTGGCGTTTGGACCACTCTCAGAGTCGGGGAGGATGGCTCACGTCTGTCCGCTGGCCTCTCTGACTCCGAGAGTGGTCCACACATACTTTACGGTGTCCCTTGTGGTAGCCTAACTTTGCTGGCCTAACTCTAGGTTAGGGTTGCGCCCATAGAGTCAGCCAACAGAAGCCTCCACATGGCCCTGTCAACTTTTTCCTGCCTTTACATGTTCCTTTTTCAGAGTTCTTTTTTCTCAAGAAGCCCCTTGAGGTGAAGCTTCGCTCCCCGACAGCGTGTTTTCTTTTGACTGGCGCTGGAGGGACTGAGAGGCCCTTCCTGCGAAAGAGCACAAAGTGGTCCTGGGAAATGCTGGAGGCGGGGGTGGGGGTCAGGGGGTCCGTGCAGACAAGGGAAAGGGCAAAGTTGGCAGATGCTCCCGCTATGAGCCTGGAGAAAAGGCTGTGAAAAACTCCCAAGACGACGATGTGGTGTTTGTTTTTCCAGCTTCCAAGTATCCCCTCCCTTGGTTTTCTAAGAACGAGAACTTGGAGACTAACCCCAGCTCGACTTCAAGGGCTGCTGAGGCATCAGAACATCGGGGACCGCCAGGAATGGCCTTCTCAGGACATTGGAGAAGAAAGGACCGGAGCCTGTGTGCTCTAAGCTGAAGCCCCAGCTTGGAATGGTCCCCAGTTATTATGGAGCTCACGCCACCAGGTAGAGGGTGCCTTACACAGGCAACAAGGTCCTGCTTGCAAGGTGCCTACAGTCTAAGGCAGTCATTCTCAAACTTTCTGGCACCAGCAGAGGCGGATCTAAGGGGGGGGGCAAATCTGTAAGTTTTGCAAGAAGCCTTACCTTGCAGTGGAAAACACTCCTCTCCTGCACTGTTCTAGCCAATCCTCACAGGGAACAGCAACATCTTGGCATTGCTTACTGGCTACAGCAGCAAGGGAGAGGAGGGATTTACATGACAGGGTAAGGCTTCTTGCAAAACTTACAGATTTGCCCTCCCTTAGATCCGCCTCTGGGCACCGGGACCCACTTTTTAGAATGACAATCACTCTGGGACCCACCAGAAGTGATGTCATGGCCAGAAATGCCATCACTGTTACGCCAGAGCCTGCTGCTTTCCTGAGAATGCAGCAAGAAGTTGGGTTATTTCCCAGCCGTTTCCCAATTGCAAAGTGAATCAGAAAGGGGAAAAAAAAAGCCTATTTACAACCTTGACACAAGCAAAACACCCATACAGCCCTCCCCCTTTCCAGAATTCCATCTCCCCATATTTTCAGTATGGCTGCTCTAGGTGCTTTGTGACCCACCTGAAATTGGCTCGCAACCCACTGTTTGGGAACCACTGGTCTAAAACATTTAGAGGGGGGGGAAATGGCAGGCGGGGTGGGGGGGTTAAGAAAATAACGTGGCACCTAAAGCTTGGGCACTGTGCAGAAGAAGAGACAAGAGGGCAAGTCTTAACCCCCCCCTCCGCTCTTTGTTCTCCCTCCACACATTAGATCCATGGGGGGGGGGGGAGGAACAAATCTGAGTATCACAGTTCCATGCTCCTGTTTTTGTCTGCTCTATTAGTGCAATTTATTGCATTGCTTTGTGAATGTTTTGTGTACTGTTTTCTTGGTTTTTTTTGTTTTCATTGCGGCAAACCACCCTGAGAACCCCACAGAGCTGAAGAGTGGATTATAAAGGAACTGTGATGAGGAAGTCAATAAATACATTTGAGGGGTGGGGGAGAGGAGAGCTTTGCCTGGCTCAACCCAGGAAAAGCAAACGGGGCTTTGGAAGCTGCCGAAAGGGAGAGCAATTTGGGGGGGGGGCAGATTTCCCTGGGCTTCTCGTTGCTGCTGGCTGAGCATGCTCTGAAATAGTGTTTTTTCCCCCAGACCCATTCAAATGGTTTCTTTTGGGGCTCACTTGCCAAAAGGAACGCTGTTGACCTGCCAAGTTCCAGCCTTTCCACCTCTGATTCTGTATGAAAAAATGCACATAATTTCCCATCATTTTTGACGGCCGCGAGGGCCGTCTCCGGAGCCCTCCCTCTGTCCTCGCTTGCGCTGCCACTCCACCTCGAGAACGGCAGGGCAGTCAGGATGCAAACTCCGTCTCCTGAGCGTCCAGGCAATGCCTGCCCAGCCAGACTTTGACAGCCGGAAAGGGACGTCCTGTTTCGGCCTCCGAACGCGGTGGGGAAAGGGAGGGGGCGAAGCCCGGCCACCTTGAATGGCTCCGGCCAGCCAGAGTGTCCCTTTCCCACCTCCGCCAAAGGGGCTTTTCTTCCCAAGGCTCTGGGAGCCGGGCCTGGGCTGGCGCCACTTCCGCTGCTCTCCAACCAGCAGGCCTTTGTCTCCTCCGGGGCGCTGCGTGTGCAGGGCGGTGGGTGTTGGCAACGTCAGCCGGCCCCAGTCTCAGCAAGCCAGAAGGCCGCTCAGCTGAGTCGTGGGGACGGGAGCCAAAAGCTCAGCCGTGGGGCGCCTGCTTTCTTACAGAGGATTCCCAGAATACCGGATAATGTCCAGGGTTCTTTGGGAGGGAAGCTGCAACAGTCAAACGCATTTGAAGGAGGCTGGTCTTCAGCCGCTGGCTCTGCTTTTAGGAAAAGGGGCTGGTGCACAACAATCCCAATGAGAGAGGTGACGACCTCCCTGCTTAACTCAGGCACCTCCATCCCACCTAACACCGTGACCTGACGTCAAGACGTCAAAATTATGCACGGAAGGGATAGAGTCGATAAAGGGATGTTCTTTTCCCTCTCTCAAAACACCAGAACCAGGGGGCATCCGCTAAAACTGAGGGCTGGGAGAGTTAAAACAGATAAAAGGAAGTACTTTTTTACCCAGCGGGAAGTTAATCTGTGGAACTCCTTGCCACGGGAGGTGGTGATGGCATCTGGTCTTGATGTCTTTAAGAGGGGTTTGGACGGATTTCTGGAAGAAAAGTCCATCGTGGGCTATAGGCCATGATGGGTTGGGCAACCTCCTTACATTGGTGGCGGGCTACTTCAGAGCACTGGATGCAAGGGAGTGGCCACAGGATGCAAGCATCTTGTTGTCTCGTGCCTCCCTGGGGCGCCTGGGGCGCCGCTGTGAGATACAGGAAGCTGGACTAGATGGGCCTTTGGCCTGATCCAGCGGGGCTCTCCTTATGTTCTGATGTTCTTAAGACCAGTTCCGCAACCCCGTCACAGAATTCGCGTGCAAAGTCTCCTGCCTCCTTGCCCTCCCTCGGGGTCTTCTAATTTAAATGGCATTTTTGGACAGTTCTGTTCCAGGTGGAGCTGCATGTGCTCAAGCCTGTGGAATCCGGGCTGAGTGGAACACGCTGTTCCCTTGCCGTGGCCGGGGAGAGCTGCGCATCTGCCTTGAGATGCCGCTCTGCACGGCCCCTTGTGCTGCCGCCACTATCAGCTGATCCCTGGCCGGCTCCCTGCTGTGCGCTGCAGCCCGGGCCCCTGGGCAAAGACCCAAGAGACACAGGCTCTGACTGCAGCCATGCCCAAATGGGGGAGGTCAGGCTTTGGGACGGCTCCTGGCCTTCGCTGCTGCCCAGTTCTCAGTGGGATGGCGCTCTCAAGCCCTCTGGCCAGTTCTCTCACTTCTGTCATGAACCTTGGCCCCAAGACTGTGCAGGAATTGGCTGGATGTGTGGTGGGCGCAGGCCCACCTGGGTTGGGGTGGGTTTGCTACTAGTGGAGAAGGCTGGAGCGCCTAGGAACTGCACCGGGTGTTCACCGTGGCAAATCCCCGTTCTGTGGGTGGGGCCACAACACTGTTGTGAGCTCATCAGCCACGACATCAGCACTTTTTATCAGATGCAGGTATCTAGTTGTAGACGTGACACCTTTCAGGTGCAGGAATCACATTCATGCTCTTGCATCAGGGGAGGCCTGGGATAGGCGCAGAGGCGTCATCCTACCGGAACGGGGCGGTACCCTGTTCCGGAAGTTCTGGGGAGAGTGGGAACGGAGCAGCAGCATGCGGCAGACTCCGCACGCTGTTTTTGCCCGTCCGCCTGCCCCTGCGCCTGGATCGCTCTGTAAGAGAGCTCTTCTGGGCGCAGGAATGCATTGCCGGGCGCCACAAGGGGGCGGGAGCTACAGCTCACCCGTCCGTCCCCGCAGCATTCCGTTTGCTGGCGCCAGTGAATGATGTCACTGGATAGGTGCATGCAATTTTGCAAGTGCAGGTCTGAGGAAATGGCACGGCCCAAATCGGGGCTGTGCAGCCTGGTGACGGGGCCTTGGATGCGGCCTAACAGTGGAATCCCAGCCCCACCCCCCTTCCTGGGCCGGCCTGCCCACCAGCCTGCCCACCCCCCACCCAGTTCCTCCCGCCCTCCTGTCCTCTTCCCAGAACCACCCTTGCACCAGCCACTACTCTTAGCGCTTGCCCAAATGCTCTAGTGACGACGTGGGGGTGCCGGTCTGCGCCCCTCTATTCAATCAAACAGTATTTATCTACCGCTTTTCAATATAAAGTTCACAAAGCGGTTTACAGGAGGAGGAGGAGGATAAAGTTAAATGGCTCCCTATCCCAAAGGGCTCACAATCTGAAACAATGCAGAACCCCACCAGCAACAGCCACTAGAGAAGACACTGTGCAGGGGTGAAGAGGGACAGTTGCTCTCCCCCTGCTAACCCAAAGAGGGACAGCACTTGACAAATCAATGCCCATAACAAGGCAGGGGTCAAGGCCCGATGTTCACACTGCTGAATTGGCGCTACGTACGGGGCTGGATTGCGCCCTTCCACTCCCGGATGCCCAAAGGCCCCCTGCTCTCTCCTCCTTGGCCTCTCCTCTCTTGCTGCCCCTTAAACCCGGACCTCCCTCCCAAATCACCTGCAGCCTGTCCCTTGGGTCTATGTTTAGATTCTGAATCCCTCGGCACGCAGACCTGCCTTCGGTTGTCAAGCGCTCTCTGAATATTGATGGTACTGTACAAATGCCCAGATGATGACGATCTGGTCTTCATTTCCTATTCCAGGAACACAGTAGGACCAGGCTAACAAGAGCGCACTGGCTTTGCAATACTGGCCGAGGAAAATGTGCTTGCACCTACAAATCAGCCACACTGATGGATCCACCGATTAAGGGGATGGAAGCATGCAGCCCTACTTTCTCCTCGTTTTCTGCTGTCCTCCTTCATCACCAAGTCACAGCAGACAAGGACGAACAGCCTGGTCCTCGGGCCCCATTTAGCATCTGCTGAGTAAACACCTCTTTGCACCTGTGTTGCCTGCTAAAGTCTGACTCCATGGGTGCTGGAGAGAAGGTTTCGGTATCCAGACAGGTTTAGCAGATGGGTTACATGGCGCTCCTGAGCATAGCTCTTCACGCGGGCTTAAAGCAGGGCTTCTCCTAATCCAAGGGAGGGTGAGGGAATCTGATGACCTAGATTGATTTGTGGGGACAGTGCGCTGTTAATCCAGGGGTGATCAGAACGGAAGAGTCTCACAAAATAGCTTGCAGCTCAGCATTTGGGACTGCAAGGAGATCCAATCAGTCAGTCCTCCAGGAAGTCAAACCTGATTGCTCCCTGGAAGGACAAATCCTGAAGCTGAAGCTCAAGTACTTTGGCCACCTCATGAGAAGAGAGGGCTCTTTAGAAAAAGACCCTCATGCTGGGAAAGATGGAAGGCAAAAGGAGAAGGGGGCGGCAGAGGGTGAGATGGTTAGACAGTGTCACCGAAGCGATGAACATGAAATTGGGCGAACTCCGGAAGCTAGTGGAGGACAGGGAGGCCTGGCGTGCTGTGGTCCAGGGGGTCGCGAAGAGTCGGACACGACTTAGCAACTGAACAACAACAGCATTTGGGATCAAGAGCAAAGAAGTTCCCTGAAATGGCCTCTAGCTCACCTTTGCTGGCTGTCTTGTGATGGTGATACTTCTCCCAACCCCCTTGACTCTTCGCAGTGGCTACTAATGGCCACCACTTTTGTAACCCAGAAGCCCCCGAACATAATGGCCCTCCACGACGATTCCCAGGATCGCCCTCTGTGGCTGTCGTCTTAATGCAATTGTGGCAGACTGATTCTCAGGGCCCGCCAGGGAGGAGGGAGCTCATAGAGCAGTGATGGCAAACCTACGACACACGTGTCAAAGGTGACACACCACAACATTTGGGGTGACACACCAGTGTTCACCAACATCTGACAAAATTTGAGTGTATTTTACTCAATTTTACTCCAAAAATAATGTTCTGCAATTATTTGATGGTTTTTTTTTAATAGAATACATAGCACCACACATGATGGGACTGTATTTTTTGTTTAAATAAATGAATATTAAAAACTGTTTCTCTTTTGTTTCGGAAGGGGATTGATACACCTGCACAGTCAAGTTAAGTGTTTTCCAAAATTTTGACACACCGAGACCAAAAGGTTTGCCAACATTGTCCTAGAGGGCAGTGCCAAGTGTCCCCTGAGAACTGGAGCTGGTTTGGCTGCCATGAGACAGAGGGGCAGATCACAGCTTCTGGGCTATGAATCTGATGAACCACGAGGCCACAAGCACCACAAGGGGTGCGGCAATCAATCTCCAAATGCCGCAAAGCAAAATTCTGTCTCAAGGTAGCAGAAAGATCTTGCAACATATAATTGCAGACTCAGTCTATGTTCAAGCTGTTTCTTTGTACAATGCATTTGTCAACACTTACTATTTGATGTCATTTTTCCTAATTGCCTCCTGTTAGTCATAGGGAAGGTCTAGCAGCTGAAGCCCCACCCTCTCACTACTGGAGCTCTTATTCAGCATGCAAACGCACTTGCCTCTGGCATCTCACAAGGCAGTGCACACAACTTTCAAGTTTTTCTTTAAAACCACAAGGACCAGAAACTTGCCTTAAAAAAAAAGCCAGTTCAATAGCTAGTACAGGCATGCCCTGGAATCCACTGAGGTTCTGTTCCAAACCCCACTGTGGATACCTGAAACCTGGGGACACTGGGAACACCTTTTTAAAGGCAGGGGAACACCCATGGTTTTGCTGCAACAAGGTAAAAAAGAGAGTTGTTGAACGTTCCCCTATCTTTTTTAATAGGCATCCCAGCATCCATAGTATTCATGGGTAACTGAACCTGTACACACCAAAGTGGGTATCGGGGCATGCCTGTATCACATTCTGCTTTTCTGGACCCTGCTTTTCTGCACATTTCCAGTATCACAACTCACACACAGCCCTGGCCACAGTGAAGAGTGACATATTTTGGCCCACCTCCTTTCCTCTCTGGCCTCTTATGCCAACGCAGCAGTTTCCTTGCCCCTCCAGTATGTCTCTGCAACATTTAACACTCGGTTGACACGACACCCATATACTGGCTTAAGCGCATAACTATTTGCTGAACAGCAGAGGCAGATCTAAGGGAGGGCAAAGCTCTAAGTTTTGCAAGAAGCCTGACCTTGCAGTGGAAAACACTCCTCTCCTGCACCGTTTTAGCCAATCCTCACAGGGAACAGCAACATCTTGGCGTTGCTTACTGGCTACAGCAGCAAGGGAGAGGAGGGATTTACATGACAGGGTAAGGCTTCTTGCAACACTTAGAGCTTTGCCCTCCCTGTAGATCCGCCTCTGCTGAACAGCACTGAAGTGCTGCTTCCCGATTCAGCAGGTGGAGCCATTGCATTACTCAGCTACAGTAAGGAACACTGTTTGGGGCTCTAACAGCCAGTTCGTATAGTACCTCTAAAGCATGGGGCACAACCAGTGATGTCATCCGGGCGCGCCAGGAACCGGAATGCCCGGATGATTGGCAGCCCTCCGCCCCTATGGTGGAGGCCAGCCACGCCTTCCTGCGCCTGGAATTGCTCCATTTCAGAGTGATTTGGACGCGCGGGAGGGCAGGCGGGCCCAGAAACAGCGCGCCCGTCCTCGGAAGAGGCGGTGCCCATCCACGGAACAAGTGGAGCGGCGTACCGGGCCGTTCCGCCAGGATGCCACCGCTGGGCACAACCCCCTACTGCTGACTCCCACATCACTCTGGTAACATCCATAATCCCGTGGAAGGTTTCTACTTATCTCTGGCGACTGGCAGCATTGATGTGCAATTCTATGTTGATGTGCGAGTGTTGCTGTTCAAGCCTAAGCAAGTCTATTATTCAAACGCCAGCAGGACTCCATGGGATCCATTTGTGGGGAAGGAAGCACCTCACCTGCCACTCTGGTAACACATGACCTGATCCAGCTCAATGGAGACCGAGTGGGCCAGATTGGGTTGCTGCACCTGCCTGCTCTGTGGCTAATCCAGCCCAGGTCTTCACCATGACTTGGCTCTCCTGCACGAGCATCCCATCGGATATAAGGTAAGGCTTGGCGCATTCCTAATGCAAAATGTAGGCTGCAGTGGGTGGGAACTGAATTTTTCAGCAACTTACAAACAATCCACGAGACTCTCAGGTTTTGTTGAACGTCGTTAAAATAAGTTCTTAAACAAGAAGCACAATGGCAATAACAAGAGTAAAGCATTCATGGCTCCCAGAAGTAATGCTTCTGTCATAGGCCTCTCTACTCAGAAGTAAGTCTCATTGATTTCAGTGGGACTTACTCCCAGATAAGTGTGCATAGGATTGCAGCCTGAGAGCCTAATCCTATGCATGTCTACTCAGAAGTCCCATTATATTCAATGGGGCTTACTCCCAGGTAAGTGTGGCTAGGATTGTAGCCCAATTACCTGGCCACCCATATCAGCAGCCGTAGCCACGTGGCTACCACTGCATCCTGTGGCAGCCAGTCAGCCACAGGAGACTCCGTGGGAGAAGGGGACATTTATCCCCTTTCCCGGCAGTAAGGGAATGGGCGTGTTACCGGTCTACTTGTCTCTGCGCTGGCTATTTAGCTGGTGCAGAGGTGAGGGCCTCTGTGCTTAGGGGCTCAGGATTGAGCTATGCGTCTCTTGACACAGCATCTGGCCCTGCACAGAAAAAGCACCGATGTCTCATTTGAGACTAAGCATGACACTGGTTCTCATACCAAAGATCAAATAATGTAAAACAGGGCTCATTATGCTCGTTTTTTTAAGGGATGGGGACTCGAGTCATGAGTCTTGGCCAAAAAATTCCAATTTTTCGCAACTTGTGTTGGACTCGAGTCACGGATATCACTGACTGAGGCTCAACTCGAAACTCATTGCAGTGACTCTGAAAAGTATGTCATGCTTGTGCACTTGCTGGCTTACTCTTTTGTCTCCTGTCGATTCCACTTTGCCCTGGAAGACGTCAATGCGACCCGGAAGCCACCTTTCAGACTGACGGCAGCAGCAGATGTAGTGGGAAGACGGCAGGTAGATCAGCAGGCAGCTCTGGGGTTGCTTGAGGGGAGGTTTATGGTAGCTTTTTTAAAAACGACTCTGGACTCAAGTCAAAATGACTCAACATTTTTCCATGAGTCAAGTCGTGACAGCGTGCACTATAACCTGAGTCTTGACTCTAGTTGTGGGGTCGCTGACTCGAGATTCAACTAGTGAAATGTGACTGATGCACATCCTTTTTTTTTTTTAAAACTAGCTGTGGCTTGAATAAACCACAGTTTCCTATATAAGGTGAAACAAGAAACAGCGGTCTGATGCAAATGACAAAGATAACCTTTAAAACTCCTTCCTCATTTCCTCAGATCTCCTTGGATCTGCGCCTGCTATTTAGCGCAAAGAGGAGGAGCGCATAGGGGAGGCTCCCCTAAGGTAAGGGAGCAAATGCTCCCTTGCCACAGGGAGGCTCTAGCCTCCACTATATCGCATTGGATTTGGTGCTGGCCAACCAGCCTTGCAACCCAGCGCAATATAGGATTGTGCTCTAAAACATTCCTATTAAAACGTATGAAACGTATTAAACTTCTGCTGGTGGCAATGATACGGTAATGCTTGAAAGGCTAATGCCTGCCCAACAGCTTGCTCCTGTCGGATTCATTTTTTTCCTGCTGGGAAGTCCTGGGAATTATGCCATGTCAAAACATAGCATCATTTCGATGGAGGCTTCTGCATGTGTGTGTGTGCATGCGCGCATGTGTGAAATGGTTGTCAGATGCCAGGAAAACCTTAAGCTCTTCAAGCGCTGAACTAGGTCTGCCATTCGTAGAGGCCTTACACAAAATATGTTAACTACGTTAAAAAGACAAGGGCAGCTGCTGTCCCACCCCCCAGCAGTGAGCTGATCCCTGTTCTCTTATTTGACACCGTGTCCTCAGCTCGATTAAGCCTTGAGTTTGTAATTATGCATCTGCTGCGGCATGCGTAATTAAGATGGAGTGCAACTTTGCAAATGCAGACTAATTTCAGAAGCTCTGGTGCTTCACAGCCATGCCGCACTGCATGCAGGTCAGCCGTGGGTGCAAAATATTTCCCACCTAAAAATCCAGAATCTGCAATTATCTTGTCCCTCCCGTGAGCTGAAATGAGTTCACAGACTGAATGAGCAAGTCTCAATGTGAACATCGGCAGCTGAGGGGTAGGATCGCAGTTGCACCTTCAAACATCTCTTGCCGAGATTTCTCATTTGGCATTTTCAGGTTAACACAAAGGGGACTCGTTGGTTGGGAGTCTGGGGGAACAAACAAAGCAAAAGAACAACAAAGCAAACTCAGGCTGTGGTTTGAGCTGGGATTGCCTGTCAAGATAATTCCTTGAAAATGCCCGTCTCATCCTCTTGTACTGCCGCCTCCCTTACCTTTTCTGTGCAGACTTCAGCCATCCACTGATGCGCTGAAATTAACTGCTACATTCAATGAACGGGTTAGTAACTGCAGATTCCACAGGGCTCTGTTCTTAGTGGATGCAGCCAATATGACCAATGTCACAGACGCGCGCCATCCTCCCTGACTCTGAGAGTGGTCCAAATGCACTTTACAGTGGCCCTTGTGCCGGCCAAAATTTGCTGGCCTAACTGTGCCGGCCTCACTCCAGGTTAGGATTGTGCTCTGAATCACATTTCAGTATCAAGTGACTGGGTCCAATCATCATTTTTCAGCCTCACAGAGCGGTTAGAAGGATAATACTGGGAACAATGACCATAAGTGGCATTCCTAGAGGGAGGGCAAAGCATTACATTTTCCAGGAGCCTGAGCTCCTGTGTAAAGCGGCTCCTCGCCCTTGCCTTCAGAGCCATTCATGGCTTGGAGGCTTTGCTCTCTGAGCTGTGAATGGCTGTGAAGGCGAGGGGGAGAGGCCACTTTGCACAGGAGCTCAGGCTTCTGCAACACTTAGGGTTTTAACCCCCTCTAGGAACACGATTAATGACCGTGTCCTATCCTGCACTGCTTTTGGAAGGCTTTTACCCACGCTCTCTTTTTGCTGTAAAAATCAGACTTCCACAGCAGCTTTGCAGGCAATCGGCACAGACCTGGGTTCAGACAAGCAAGTCTGCCCTGTCACTATACCGAGCTATCAAGTCAATTTTTCTCTGCGTTCCTAGCCACAGCAGGTTTGCACAGGGATGTGAGTGATGGCTGCCTCTTCCCAATCAGTTATCCGGAGATAAGAAGTCCTCGTAATTAAACTCTTCTGCTCCACAGTCGCTGCCAAAGTGCTACCTGCAAAGCAGACGCTGGAGCAATTTCAAATCCCCCAACTTCACCTTGATCTGTGCTCTCGGCTTTCGAAATGCTGGGAAACATGAAACGCATTGGAATTAGGGGTAGTCTTGCTGGGAGGAGGAGGAGAATGAGGACACCAAGCTAGAGAGTTCTTTGATGGCTTAATGGGGTGTGTTTGGCCTTCAAATGGAAGCATCTGCCTCTGGACCCACTTTCAGAGGACGATCAAAGACTGGATTTTAAATATCTTTATTCTACTTTTCCTTGGGATAGATAGAGGGGATAGAGGGATTTTCCTCTCTTGCGACACCAGAACCAGGGGACATCCACTAAAATTGTGGGCTGGGAGAATTAGAAGGAAATAGTTTTTTACCTAGTGGGCAATTAATCTGTGGAACTCCTTGCCACAGGAGGTGGGGATGGCGTCTGGTCTGGGTGCCTTTAAAAGGGGACAGGGCAGATTTCTGGAGGAAAAGTCCATCGTGGGCTACAGGCCATGATGGGTGGTGCAGCCTCCTTACATTAGAAGTAGGCTACCTCGGAATACCAGATGCAGGGGAGTGTCCAAAACTGATGGTGTGCCTTGACCATTTCAGTGCCTGGTCAGTGTGCCATGTGATGAAAAAGGTTGAAAATAGCTGCTCTAGATTTTCTTGCCTGGGCTTGCTAAAGCCCTCCAATGGTTTTATATAGCTGTTCTTCTTAGCTGAACAGATAGCATTTGTCCCTGGACTGAATAAATCATTGGGCCTTGCCCACCTGACCTACCTCTTGGTCAGAACGCTGCCTGAAGACCCAGAGGCTGGTGGGCAGGAGACCTCTGTTCTCCTCTCCACCCCACACCCACATATGACCCTTCGATGGGACCACTCTCTGCTCATCCGGGTTCCACTGACTGCATAATTGAATTATGTCATGCAGGGGGTACATGGGGGTACGCGAGTACCGGTTTCTAGGATTACAGCTGGCCCCGCCCATTTGCCCGCCCACTCGTCGACTCCGCCCTCTGCAATGTTTGAATTTCCTGCATGTTTGAGTTGCCTGCATGTTCTCAGAGCCAGGCAGGCAGCGAGCGGAGCCTTTCCTTTCCTTGCCACTGAAAAATGAGTTGCTCTGGGGTTTCAACATGAGGCCAGGCCTCCTTAACATGTTCTGGGGATGCTGTGGAATACTGTTGCAACTGTTGGGTCAGTTTAAAATCATCTGAGGCCTCAAAAAGGGCTTTTTTCATGTCACTTCCTGCCATGACCTCACTTCTGGCTTATGACGTCACTTCCAGTGGGCGGGTCCCGACACGTGCCAATCAAAAGTGAGTACCTGTTCTTAAATCATTTAGATGACACCACTGAATTATATCAAGACGTGGTCCCACCCAGAGCCCAGGATGCGGAGCTCAGTGAAAAGGGCTTTTATCTCCGTACGTATCTCCAGTAATGGGCACTTTTCAAGTCAACCCGTCCTTTTTCCGAGAGTTCCTTTCAAGAATTAAAAACCTTTCTGTTTGTATTCCTGACTCACGACTCTTGCCATGATGAGTTATGACTTGTGCAGCTAAATTGACCCTCGTTTTTTTTTCCCTGAGCACACCAACCCAGACCCGCCCCCCCACTGCAAAACTCTAGCATATTTTCAAAGTGAAACAGATCAAAGGCTAAAAACAGTCATGCAAAGAAGAGACTTTCCAAAACATCCCGTCCGGTCTTGTTATCGAGGCCGGCTGGGGCATTGAGCCAGCTCTACTTTGCAAGCCTTCCTATTAAGCAGCCAGATAATTCTCTCCGAAAAGACTTCAGAAATAGCCGAGGGTTCGGAGGTGCTTGCCGAGGCAGGCCGCTCTGGAGCCAGAGTAATGGCAGTTCCAGCTAACGCCACCTCTTTTTCAGAAACGGCTGCCATTTGAATTGGGGAACCTCACCAGCAACATACTACTGCCTGTTTTTGATGTCTAATAGGCCCTGCATGGGGATAGTAGCAATGCTATAAGTAATAGCAAGGCTCCCTTCGTTTCCTCTGTCTGACCTCCGAGGCAGTTCTGTTAGCCTCAGTTGCGGCCTGATGACCACTTCCTGTTTGTAAGGAAGGTGCCTGTTGCTGGGGCACCTCCCTTATGAAGAAAGACTGCAGCGTTTGGGGCTCTTCAGCCTAGAAAAAAGGCGCCTGAGGGGGGACATGATTGAGACATACAAAATTATGCATGGAAGGGATAAAGTTGATAGAGGGATGTTCTTTTCCCTCTCTCAAAACACCAGAACCAGGGGGCATCCGCTAAAACTGAGGGTTGGGAGAGTTAAAACAGATAAAAGAAAGTACTTCTTTACCCAGCGGGTAGTTAATCTGTGGAACTCTTTGCCACAGGAGGTGGTGATGGAATCTGGTCTAGATGCCTTTAAGAGGGGATTGGATGGATTTCTGGAGGATTGTGGGCTATAGGCCATGATGGATTGTGCAACCTCCTTACATTAGTAGTAGGCTACTTCAGAGTACTGGGTGCAAGGGTGTGGCAACAAGATGCAAGCATCTTGTTTTCTCATGCCTCCCTGGGGCACCTGGTGGGCCGCTGTGAGATACAGGAAGCTGGACTGGATGGGCCTTTGGCCTGATCCAGCAGGGCTCTTCTTATGTTCTTATGTTCTGTTTCCGCCCCCATTTTTGGTGTGTCTGTGGTGTCTTGGGAAACACGTCCAGGAGCTGTGTGGTAAATACTGAAGGTGCCACAATGCGCCATGTACTTGGCTTCTCCCACTCGCTGCCGGAGCCATTCTGGGCAGCAACAGCAACACATTCTGCTGCCCAGAATGGCTCCAACAACAAGTGGGAGGAGCCGCTTGCAAGGCACATTATGGCACCTGCAATGCTTACCGCACAGCTCCCTGCAGCAACACTACTGGAGATGTCATAGCACCTGAAAGTGAGGCTAGTGTCTCTTTCCTTGCCCTGGCTGTCTCCAGCCTTGGCATTCACAAGGGCAGGAAACCAAAACACACACTTGCTATTGCAACAATACAAAAGGGACAGGCTACACAGAGTCTAAAGAAGGTGTCTCAAATCTCCTAGCAGGATATGAAGAGCGCAATGCGCCTAGAATGAAGCCTAATATCTGAATAAAACACAAAACACTGCATTTTAGTGTTTAAGATATTTTCCAGAAATTAAAAGAGACAACTTTTTCAATTAGAAATAATACTGCATCTGCCGACACTTTATCACATGTATCATCTTCTTAGTGCACTTTTAAAGCATAAGAACATAAGAAGAGCCCTGCTGGATCAGGCCAAAGGCCCACCTAGTCCAGCGTCCTGTATCTCACAGTGGCCCACCAGATGCCTCAGGCAGCACACGGGGCAACCAGATGCCTGCATCCTGTGACCACTCCCTTGCACTTGGCATTCTGAAGTAAATTTCTGAGGTAAAATTCTAAGGTAAATATGTGGTATGAGACATTTTCATGCTCTAGAAGACATTCTGAAGCCCAGGGAGCCACACACAGCTTCCCTGGACTTTATAAAATGTTAAGAAGAGCCCCATTGGATCAGGCCAAAGGCCCATCTAGTCCAACTTCCTGTATCTCACAGTGGCCCACCAGGTGCCTCAGGGAGCACACAAGACAACAAGACGCCTGCATCCTGTTGCCACTCCCTTGCACCTGGCATTCTGAAGTAGCCTACTACTAATGTAAGGAAGTTGCACTACCCACCATGGCCTATAGCTCATGAAGGACTTTTCCTTCAGAAATCTGTCCAATCCACTTTTAAAGGCACCTAGGCTAGATGCCATCACCACCTCCTGTGGCAAGGAGTTCCACAGATTAATTACCTGATGGTAAAGCATTTAAAATTAACAAAAATGAGAACTTTGATTGAGAGAATGTAGAATAAAAACACATAACACTGCAATTTGCTATTTTAATAAAAAAATTATGGAAGAAATATACCCCCCCAAAAAACCCCCACCCCTATTGATAACAGTAGCCATATAATTTCTGCTCCAAAGCATGATCACATTCTGCTTTGGCAACTGTGTAAAATGGATGGTGACATCTGGAATGGATTTGTTGATGCATTCTGCACATGTGCAGAGAGATCTAGCGCAACCAGACTTCTTAGTACATGCCTCACTTCTAGCACAGTGGTTTTCAACCTTTTTCTTCCCACAGCACACTGACGTCGATGGCCTTCTTGCGATGTCGTGTGGCTCTGTTTCTAGGGCAACTGTTGGTAGAAACGAATTGTTTGTCCCTTCTCCTAAAAGCAGAGCTGGCGGAGGAAGAGGGACAGACAAGTCATCACTACCGACAGTTGCCCTAGAAATGGAGCCACAGAGCCTGGAAGGGTTTTTCCGCCATTTTTTTTTTTACCAGTGTGCTCCAACCCCCTATGGCACACCTGTGGCTCTTTCATGGCACACCGGTTGAAAATCAGCGTTCTGGCACACGTAGAGATGATGATGTTGCCACCCCACTGCAGGATAAAAGAGGTCACCCAGCTTAGCCTGGGATGTCCTGAGGCTTCTCATGCCACACACCAGACTGGGGAGGGAGGGATGGGAGTTATAGGTTATGTGTTTTACATTTGTGTTTAATAAAGTTAAACCCCAACCCCATTCTGGTGTCTTTCTTGGGGGGGATGCAAGGGGGGGGATGCTCCTGAGGCATCTGGTGGGCCACTGTGGGATATATGAAGATGGACTAGATGGGCCTTTGGCCTGATCCAGCAGGGCTCTTCTTGTGTTCTTAAGGCCCAGATTGTGTTGTTATAGCTCCCTCCCCAGACAGGATAGCAAATTCTCTTTTATTTACCTCAGAATTTTACCTCAGAAATTTGCCTCAGAATGCCAGGTGCAAGGGAGTGGCAACAGGATGCAGGCATCTTTTTGCCTTGTGTGCTCCCTGAGGCATCTGATGGGCCACTGTGAGATACAGGAAGCTGGACTAGATGGGCCTTTGGCCTGATCCAGTGGGGCTCTTCTTATGTTCTTATGTACCCCTTGGGCCTGACTGCACATTAGCCAAAGTCATGTTCCACAAACTCATTATGCTCCAAGAGCTGAGCTTAAGGCAAAAGGCATGAACTCATTGCATTTCCTTGCTGAACCAGTTCAGAAAATCCTAGCCCTGAGCATTACAGAAAACATCAGCTCTGTTCATGTGACTAATCATGGGGCATTTGACACGTATTTTGGGGACAGGGTAGTGACAACAGGGGGACCGATCCCCACTATCATGCATTCATGAGTTCTTCTGCACAGAACTTCCAGGTGTAAACTCTGAACAGAAGGTGTAAAGGTGAGGGGTAGAACTATTTATTTTATTTATTTATTCGAAGAGCTTATCCCCTCCTTTCCCATGCCGAAGCAAATGCCCAAAGCGGCTTACAGAGAACAAACAAAATACAATGTAACCACAATAAGTAAAAACACATTAACACAACAGCAGCATTGAAGAGGGCCTTCTCGGTGGTGGCACCCCAACTTTGGAATACCCTCCCCTTAGAGTTAAGAACTGCTCCCTCTTTGGCGGTATTTCGGTGGGGGCTGAAGACCTTTTTGTTTCAGCAGGCTTTTAGTTGCTGACAGGCTGGCTGGTCTTTGCACTCTTTTATATTTCTGTACTTTTATGATCCATGGGATGACTGTTATACTTTTATATTGTATTTTTGTATTGTTTTTAATTATTGTTTTTAATTATGATGTATTTTATTCTGTTTTAACTTTGATTTTGTAATGCCGCCTTGAGTGTCTTCGGGCAGAAAGACGGGGTAGAAATTTAATAAATAATAAATAATAATAAATAATAATAACATTAACGGGAACACAGAGAGTGTACCAGAATGAGAACTAGACCCAATTCTGCATAGCAGTTCAGTTTGGAGGGTGAAAAAAAATATTGCAGGGGGAGTGTCAATTTGGCCAGGGAAGTGAACAACTAGGACAATATACCGGAAGGACAGAGGGCAAACAGCTAACCATCATCCAAAGGCCAGACGAGATAGGTGTGGTTTGAGCCCTTTCCGGAAGGCCACGAGGGAATGTTTAGTTCTTAGTTCTTCTGGGAAGGGATCCCACTATAACAGGGATCCTCCTTCCACCCCACCCCCACTTGTTCAGTATCCTCCTTTTGGGAACGTGATCCAGGCTAATCTTTAGGATACGTGACTGATAGTCAAAGCAAGTTTTAATGAAGGGAGATGGGACTTCAAAGCAGGATGAACGATATATATCCCAAACTAAGGGGGTAGAATTGCACTGCAGGGTCACATTTACACACACACACAGACACACACACATATGAGAGAGAGAGAGAGAGAGAGAGAGAGAGCACGCAGCTCAGCAGCTCCAAGCATGACCCTTTACTGTAATCTGCAATCTGTAAACCTCTAGCACTCATTCCTGCCAGGTGCTTGATAATCCTCCCCTCCTATTTTGGTAGTTTAGTATAGAAGCAGTTTTGGGTGGTCGGTTGGGTAGCTGATACAGGAGACTTCTTGAATCCCTGGTGAACTGCCATACATGGAAATCCTTGAATGGGCTGCATTCAGCTTAAAGGGCCACAGGCTGTGCCCGATGGCGTTGGCAAGTCTTGTATCTGGGCCCAGTGAATTAACTGTGCGCTGTCCCTTTAAGCAGAGTCCCAATCCCCCTCTCTTCTCTGCTGCAGCCTGTGTTTAGAGCTCTTCCAGGAAGCTGTAAAAGACACTGTAGCATCAACCAGTTCAGATGCAAGCAACTGTGTGAGGTCTGAGGGCGCAATCCCAAGCCCTCTGGAGGAGCTGGTCGCCTTCAGAGGATCCAAGGGCCCCCAAACCGCCTATCTGTGGTTTTTTGTATCCATGGTGGTCTGGGAACCGACCTGTACAAGGACTCTATCCCAGTGGTGTCATTCAAATGATTTAGGAACAGGAACTCACTTTTGATTGGCACTTGTCGGGAACCCGGAACCAGCCATGGAGCCCGTTAGGATCCGGAACGCCCGTTCTGGTCCGTTCCCCCTGAATGACATCACTGCCTTCGCCCCCCCCCAGGAATCCGGAGTCGCTCCCTTTAACCCTCTGAGTGCCGGCCAACCAAGCTCTTTGCAGAGGAATCGGGAGGGGTGAGGAGGGAGAGTGAAGTGGGCGGAGTCAGCCCTAATTTTAACTAGTGGAACTGAGTTCCCCCGTGTTCCCCCTGCATGACATCACTACTCTATCCCCATTTGTACCTGGTAACCCTATTTATAATGGCCCATCCCCTCCCATCCTGTTCAACAGGGAAAAGGCTATCAGCCCACCTTGGAGGGGTGTAGTGCCCATGATAATAGACACAAAGTGCTTGGAGTACATAGGAAAAGTGTGATATAAATAGCAAGCATGATTACCCAGCCAGGAAAGTTATCCAAAACTTTCCAGCCATCTTTTTCCATCTCTTGGCGGGCTGAGGTATAATCAGGTATATACAGTATCATCATGCAATGTCCTACAATTTAATTTAATCACTCCCTTCTGGAGTGAATGGCTCAGTGTTAAAACATTTTAAAAGGAACATTTGGTTTCCCAAGTGGAGGACAATAAATGGCTTTGACGACAAGCTGGATGTTGGATGTTGTCGGGCACAATACTGCCATCAAATAAAAAGCTCCGATTTAGCTGGCAGGTTATAAATTCTGGGCCAGTTTGCATTTGTGACTTCTGGCCATAAAAGCTGTGGGCACAGGCTATATTCATGGTGGAGGTCAACCAGAAAATTAAGAGGCTCCTGGTACGTTCCTTTACAAGTGTGGGGTCTTTATTGTCCTGGTTGGAGTGAGTGAGTGAGTGTGAGGGTGTGTGAGTGTGTGTGTGTGTGTGTGTGTGTGTGTGTGTGTGTGTGTGTGAGAGAGAGAGAGAGAGAGAGAGAGAGAGAGAGAGAGAGAGAGAACATATATACCTTGGAGAATTGGTATTGCTCCTGCAGATAAGAGTCCATTTAAAAACATTACTTTTGCAATGAACTACAGTAGAAAAAGCCAAACCTCCCGACTGTGGCTGTTAAGACATAAGAAGAGCCCTGTTGGATCAGGCCAAAGGCCCATCTAGTCCAGCTTCCTGTATCTCACAGTGGCCCACCAGATACCTCAGGGAACACACAAGACAACTAAGAACATAAGAAGAGCCCTGCTGGATCAGGCCAAAGGCCCATCTAGTCCAGCTTCCTGTATCTCACAGCGGCCCACCAGGTGCCTCAGGGAGGCACAAGACAACAAGATGCTTGCATCCTGTTGCCACTCCCTTGCACCCAGTACTCTGAAGTAGCCTACTACTAGTGTAAGGAGGTTGCCCAACCCATCATGGCCTATAGCCCACGATGGACTTTTCTTCCAAAAATCTGTCCAATCCCCTCTTGAAGGCGTCTAGGCCAGATGTCATCACCACCTCCTGTAGCAAAGAATTCCACAGATTAACTACCCGCTGGGTAAAAAAGTATTTCCTTTTATCTGTTTTAGCGGATGTCCCCTGGTTTTGGTGTTTTGAGAGAGGGAAAAGAACATCCCTCTATCAACTCTATTCCTTCCATGCATAATTTTGTATGTCTCAATCATGTCCCCGCTCAGGCGCCTTTTTTTAAGACTGAGCCCCAAACGCCCTGTCTCTCTTGGTCACTGCCCTGATTTGTTTCCTCATTTCAATGTCCCCTTCACTTTTTTGATCCGGAGGACGATAGCACCCCCCCCCCCCGCCCACTATTACATCACTCTTATACCCTGGTAGTTTAACCCACAGTGATTCTATGGTGGAGTCCGGCCCACCTTCAGTTTCTACTCTGCTGGATTATATCCCTTCTTTGATATAGATGGCCACCCCTCTGCCAACACTGTCCCTCCTGTAGAGTTTATAGCCTGGTTCTCTGCATTCCACCAGGTTTCCGTTATGCCTACTATATCAATCTTTTCCCTAGTCACCAAACATTCCAGTTCCCCCATCTTTGCTCAGAGACGTCAGGCATTTGCATAATAACACCTATATACGGGGTTCCCTAAGGAGGGACTCTTATTTGATCCCTTTTCCCCACCTCTCTTTCTATTGGACAAACTCACACTCACGTTTGAAGTTCTATTTCCTATTCCTCCATTACTCTGTGATACTCCTCCACCCTTCTGTTCCCGTAGGGATGAGGAGTTCTGAACCGGACGCCACTCAGCTTCTGTCGGCTTTCCCCCAGGGATCAGTTTAAAAGCTGCTCTGCCACCTTTTTAATGTTAAGCGCCAGCAGCCTGGTTCCATTTTGGTTCAAGTGAAGCCCATCCCTCTTGTACAGGCCTGGCTTGTCCCAGAATGTCCCCCAGTGCCTAACGAATCTAAACCCTTCGTCCCGACACCACCGTCTCATCCATGCATTGAGACCCCTGAGCTCTACCTGCCTAGCTGGCCCTGCATGTGGAACAGGTAGCACTTCTGAGAACGCTACTTTGGGGGTCCTGGCCTTCAGCGTCCGGCCTAGCAACCTAAATTTGGCTTCCAGGACCTCCTGGCTACATTTCCCCACGTCGTTGGTGCCAACATGCACCACGACCGCTACCTCCTCCCCAGCACTCCTAACCAGCCTATCTAGACAAGACGTGATGTCTGCAACCTTCGCACCAGGCAGGCAAGTCACCATGCAGTCCTCACATCCGTCACAGACCCCCCTCTCTCTATAGAATCGTCCGCTACAAGGAGACCACGACCCCCCTCCCACTGAGGAGCATCCTTAGTGTGACTGGATGCGGGCTCGTCACTGGAAGAAGGGGTCCCCGCTGAGGGATTGATTCCCTCTGTTCCAGGCTGACGTCCTCCAGCCCTGAGACTCCTTTCCCCAGCAGCCGAGGAGCTGCCCACCTGAGGGTGGGATGAACCCTGCAAGTCCCCGGATGTCTCACCATGGACCCTCGCTGCCTGCCTCTGCTTCTCCAGGTCCGCAACCAAGGCCTCTAGGGAGCAGACTCGTTCCCTGAGTGCCTGGAGCTCCTTGCACCGAGGACACACCCACGACTTACGCCCCAGAGGCATATAATCATACATGTGGCACTCTGTGCAAAACAATGGATAGCCCCCGCCCAACTGCTGGCTGTCCGCCTCCCTCTCTGTGTTTGTTTAGGAATGAGCTGCCCTGCTTCTCAGAGAGAGGGCAGAGTCTGGGGCCCTGGCTTCCTCGCCCTGCTGCTTCACTCGCACAGATGCACAACTCGCTTGTCTACCAGGCACTTTGTCACAGGACAGCACTCACTGAGCACCATCCTAACCTGGAGTTGGGCCAGCACAGTTAGGCCAGCAAAGTTTGGCCGGCACAAGGGCCACCATAAAGCGTGTTTGGCCACTCTCAGAGACAGGGAGGAGGGCGCACGTCTCCAGATCTGTGCTGAAGTGTCAGGGGGTTGGCCTTCTTAGGATCTCTGGGTCAAATCTCAGGGCTAGGAGGCATCAGCAGAGGCAGATCTAAGGGAGGGCAAAGCTCTAGGTTTTGCAAGAAGCCTTACCTTGCAGTGGAAATCACTCCTCTCCTGCACCGTTTTAGCCAATCCTCACAGGGAAAAGCAACATCTTGGCGTTGCTTACTGGTGACAGCAGCAAGGGAGAGGAGGGATTCACATGACAGGGTAAGGCTTCTTGCAACACTTAGAGCTTTGCCCTCCCTGTAGATCCGCCTCTGGGCATCAGCAAGGGGCAAGGCCATTTGATGTGTGCAGGTAGCTGCATACGCCATCTTTCTTTCACCATAGGACACAAGACAATGCACATGGGATTCCCAAGTCACCCCCCCCCCCCCCAAAAAAACCACCAGGCACTGACCAGGTATAGATCTGTTTAGCTGCAGCAAGGAGCTGTCAGACCCTGTCTTTTGACCTTGACTTTCCAGTGGATGCTTTTGTTGTTCACCTCCAGGTTCATCACGCTCCACCCCTGGGCCACCAGACACAAGTAGGCTTTGCCTCGTGGGGTGATCTTCCGTGCTGATGCCAAAAAGCCACAGCTAGGCTCTTTCCCAGCCCTCCATGTTGTGAGCCTCATGAGATCCAGCTACTCTATCTCAAAACTCCCTGAGACGATCAGACAGGTTGTTCGGCTTTGTTTTCTGTAGTTTAACAGGACTGGATGATGTGCAAGACGGCCACACACGTAGCCTCCTTTATAATGCGACGGGATCTAGATTGCCCTGCCACCCAGCTGGCTTTCCACAATCGTTCCAGAACTAAAATAAACTTTTGCACCTTTGGCAATTTTCAGAACCCACATTTTGCTTTTTTTTTTTTTTTTTTTTTAAGATTCTGAATCTTTTTCAAATGCAACTTGCAAGAAAACAGTGAAATTTTATTTCCTATGGATGGGTTTTTAAGGCTATTAATGTGAAGTAGTCACTTTCTGCATTCCAGATTTGCTTCTCCCCACCTTTAAAATCCCTGAATGCAGAAGTACCCATAATTGGTAATGCTGGAAAAAGACATTTGAATTAGGAGAGCACGATCTCACATTTTTGCAAGCATATTTCAAGCAGCAGCATTTGCTTGAGATCATTTTTAATGCAAACCATTTCCAACTTTACTCATCCGCTTGAAGCAAGCTGTGTAGACCGTTCGGTCCCCCTCAAGAGCTGTCACCCATATGGATAGTAGGAGATCTGTGCAGGCTGCCCGTGTAATCTGCTGAGGAATCAGATTGCTGGACGAGAGCAGCTGGGCTGGAGACAAGGCAGTCATGAACCCAGACCCCAAGTGCTATGAACTTATCTAAAGGGGACTGCCCAGTCCAGGCTGCAAGTATGTAACCATCAGGAAACAGGGGAGACTGAAATTGTATATTGTACTTGGGGAGATTTGCCTAAACTCACTTCCCAGCTTCTATACAGGCTGTCCAAATCTCATAAGATTTTCTGGAGCCAATCAGTGCCCCATCACAGCCTCTGTGCATGCGGCAGAGCCGATGAAGGAGACTTCAAGGCAGCACATGCACAGAGGCTTCCACCCCAGAGAGATGTGCTGTGACAATTCCAAAGGGTTAAGACCAGTGATGTCATGCAGCGGGAACGTGGGGGAACTCAGTTCTACTAGTTAAAATTAGGGCTGACTCCGCCCGCTTCACTCTCCCCCCTCCCCCTCCCCCCTCCCGATTCCTCTGCAAAGAGCTTTTCTTCTTGGTTGGCCGGGACTCAGAGGGTTAAAGGGAGTGACTCCAGATTCCTAGGGGGGGCGAAGGCAGTGATGTCATTCAGGGGGAACGGACCAGAACGGGCGTTCCGGATCCTAACGGGCTCCGTGGCTGGTTCCGGGTTCCCGACAAGTGCCAATCAAAAGTGAGTTCCTGTTCCTAAATCATTTGAATGACACCACTGGTTAAGACATCTTTATTCCTCTTGGCCTTTAACTGATTCTGGTTGTTCTCTGTGGCTTTTGAATCTTGCCTGGCCTCTCAATGGTTTCATGGTTTTACTTATCTTTTAAAATTGTTGTAAGCTGCTTTGGGCTTTCCTGCCGGGACAGGAAAGACAGGGTGTAATTGTCTGACATTTAATACATGAGATGCCATTCTGTGAGGCAGGCTTAGAGCTGGCTCAAGGTGGAAGAGGCGGATTCAGGAGGTTTTGAGCCATGCAGGATCCTGCCCAGTGGTGGGATTCAGGGGGTTCGCCCAGGTTCTATAGAACCGGTTGTTAAATGGCCGGGCCCCGCCCACTCGCTTACCTCGGCTGGCTTTGGGGGTTTTTTTGCTCCAGCTATGACATCATAGAACCGGTTGTTAATTTATTTGAATCCCACCACTGATCCTGCCTCTTTGCCACCACACCCTGGCCACGGCACGTCCTCTATGCCTTGCCTTATTTTGCCTCACCTGTCCTCCTCCTCCTCCTCCCTCCTCTCCTCTGTTCAAAATTGCACATGCCCTGTGGCTGCCCTGCCCTGCTCTTTCCTTCTAGCTGGACTGGAAGGAGAAAAAGGGCACTAGACGCACATTGGCTGCTCATGCGCATTTCCCACTCATGCCAGGCTGAGCAGGAAAGGAAGGTGAGGAGGGAAAGCAGCAGCACAGCCTACCTGCAACCAATGGTGGTGTCACGGGGTGGGGGGGGAGGCATTGCAGGTGCCGTAATGCTGGTGCAAGCAGCCCACCCACTTGCCATCTGAATGCCATCAGAGCCCTTCCAGGCAACAAAAGCAAAGTGGTCCACTTGCCGAATAAAGCAGCACCTCCTGGGTGTTGCCATCAACTGCCTGGAATGGTTCCAACAGTGAGTGGGAGAGGCCACTGCTGCTGTGGCACCTGCAGGAATTAATGCACTGTTCCCTGTAGCTATGCCACTGTCTGCCAACCAACCCACCCTCTCCACATCACCTCACACTTCACCCCAGGTGAGGTGGTCAGAGAAAAGCAGCCCAGGAAGCTGCTGAGCCAATAAGAACATCAGAAGAGCCCTGCTGGATCAGGCCAAGGGCCCATTTAGTCTGACTTTCTGTATCTCACAGTGGCCCACCAGGTGCCTCAGGGAGCATGCAAGACAACAAGATGCCTGCAAGGTGGGGAGCAGGGAACAGCAGGAAAGCCCCTGTGCGGCTGACATGAGAGAAAGGGAAAAACAGAGGAAGCGAGCAGGTTGGAAAATAGCTGAATGCATTGGAATGACAAACTTTTGATTGCCATTTTGTGAAATCATCAAGGACACTGGAATCACTGGTTTGTTAGGTACTTGACCCCATTATAGGCGAATAAAAACATGTGGAACTTCATCACCTCTTTGGACCACTGAAAACTCAGGATTGAATGCACAAGGGATTATCCACTTTCCAACCGCAACTGTGGAACGATTACGAACCATGATTTCTAATTAAAGTTTAATCAACGTGTCTGATTATTACTTGCAATTAATATAGAACAGAAGTCAAACAAATGAATTGAAGCAATAAAATGAGGTACTCTGAAATCTATATTAATCAGGATTAGCTGAGACTTTAAAATGTATGATGATTACATAAACCGATTACAGACAACTCTGAGTGACGCACTTTTAGTTCTTGCTTTGTTGGGAGTGTGGATAGGACAGCGATTTGTCTTGGTCTGCATGCTCACTGAGTGCCTATGTTGTCCTAAAGCACCAGGCAGTTTCCTTTAGCAATATGCTTTAAAGATTTCCAAAATGTGAGAGAAGGGACTGTACACCTACAGTAGATGTACTGTAAAATTGGAGGAATGAACTCCATTGAACTCAGGGTGCAATCTTAGCCAACTTTCCAACACTGATGTAGCTGTGCCAATGGGGCAGGTGCTGCATCCTGCAGTTGGGGGGCAGTCATGGAGGCCTCCTCAAGGTAAGGGGATGTTTGTTTCCTTACCACAGAGTTGCATTGCCCTTACCCTGGTGCTGGGAAGTTGGTTAGGACCAGTGATGTCATGCACCCACTACGCACCACTACATGAGTACCGGTTCCTAGAAGTTGAGCTGGCCCCGCCCACTCGAAGCTGGCCCCGTCGGCTGGTTGGCTCAGCAGCTGCGCATGCGTACTGCACGCCTGCAGTCGTTGCCTGCACTTTCTGTGAGGAGGCAGGCAGCGTGGTGGTGGTGGCAGCAGCAGCAGCAGCAGCAGCGAAGGAGACCCGGGAATAAGGCAGCAAGCGTGAGAAGGTAGGCTGATTGGGGCTCCCGCTCCCTCCAGCCATGCAGATCCAGCGTCCCGGTTCCTCCTGCAGCCTCCCCCCAGCCCCAGCCCCCACATGGTCTTTTTTTGGTCGCCCGTTCCCGCTCCTGCTCCTTGCCAGCCGGCCCGGCGCTTCCTGCCACGGCATCACTTCCGGCTTATGACGTCACTTCTGGTGGGCGGACCCCGACATGTGCCAATCAAGAGTGAGTACCTGTTCCTAAATCATTTGGATGATACTACTGGTTAGGACCCAGTAATGTTGGCACAGGATGTCAGTATCAAGAGCTAAGTGGGGTGTTGGGAAATGTAGCAATTGAGACGATTCCAAAAACAAGGGAAGGAGGGCATTGTTGGGGACTTCACCTCCAGTGACCAAATTCCTTTGACTGGTCTTGTTAGAACTGACCCCATTTGGGGCAAGACTGGAGAATGCAGACGGGGCTTCAGTGGGGAGGGATGAGGCCAGGTGATTCCAGGTTGATTCCGGGTTAGGTGACAGCGCTGGCATCGCTTTCCAGAATGGCTCTGATGGCAAGTGAGAAGGACCACTTGCATGGCCTGTTGTGGCTCCTGCAGTACTGACAGTGCTATTCCCCTGGAGCTGAGCCACAGGGACTAGTGGTGGTGATACTGGGTATGGTATGTCCTTTTAGGCAGTGGTGTCATCTAAATGATTTAAGAACAGGTACTCACTTTTGATTGGCACGTGTCGGGACCCGCCCACCGGAAGTGACGTCATAAGCCGGAAGTGATGTCGTGGCAGGAAGTGACATGAAAAAAGCCCTTTTTGAGGCCTCAGACAATTTTAAACTGACCCAACAGTTGCAACAGTATTCCACAGCACCCCCAGAACATGTTAAGGAGGCCTGGCATCATGTTAAAGTGACCCAACAGTTCCAAAACCCCAGAGCAGCTCACTTTTCAATGGCAAGACAAGGAAAGGCTCCGCTCGCTGCCTGCCTGCCTGCCTGGCTTTGAGAACATGCAGGCAACTCAAACGTGCAGGAAATTCAAATGTTGCAGGGGGCGGAGTCGACGAGAGGGCGGGCGAATGGGCGGGGCCAACCGTCATCCTAGGAACCGGTACTCGCGTACCCCCGTGTACCCCCTGCGTGACATCACTGCTTTTAGGTGTTTATGGTCTACATTAGCTGCAACCCACCAAGGGAACGGAAAAAGGGCGATTCCTTGAAGGGGGAAGGTCAAGCAATCAGCAGCAGCACAATTTGCACGATTGCACTGCTGCTGGGTAGGGAGCAAGTTTTTCCACTTACCTGGGGATCGTTATGTCTCTCCGGAGGGTGTGGGGAGCCTGCGACCCCCTCCGCAGCCCTCCCAGAAGTTTGAAAATCTTGTAAGAAGTACAAAAAAGGCACAGTTCCTGGTTCAGGCTGAAAACCGGGAGTGGTTTATTTTTTTACCTTCTACAAGATTTTCCAGCCTCTGGGAGGGCTGCAGAAGGGGGTCACAGGCTCCCCACATCTTCCAGTGAGCTCCCCAGTAAGCAGTAACCCGCCCCCCCCCCCCCAGTAAGCAGAAAAATCCCTTTCCTGCCCAGCAGCAGCAGGGGCACAGAGAATGGGCAGCTGTTCCCACCCACACAAACACTTACAGGGTTTCCAACTTCCAAGGATCTATGTTGCATTGCTGCAGGCTGCAGTAGCAGCAGCAAACCCCCCTCCCTCAAGGAACAATGCAAATGGACTCTCAGTGTCCTCGCCATTACAAAAAGACTTACAATAAAACACTGGAAGGAGACGTGCCCTCCAATCTTACCCCAGTGGATTAAGGACCTTTTAATGCAGGGGTAGTCAACCTACCGTCTGCGGGCCAGATGTGGCCCGCCACCCTAAATAATCTGGCCCATAGTTCCAAAAAATATCTCCACCCAGGCAATTTGAGCCCAAAAAGAATTCAAGTTAGCAATTCTATCTCTGTAAGGCTACACCTGCTCCCTGGAAGAATAAATACTGAAGCTGAAGCTCAAATACTTTGGCCACCTCATGAGAAGAGAGGACTCTTTAGAAAAGACCCTCATGCTGGGAAAGACTGAAGGCAAAAGGAGAAGGGGGCGGCAGAGGATGAGATGGTTAGACAGTGTCACCGAAGCGATGAACATGAAATTGGGCGCACTCCGGAAGCTAGTGGAGGACAGGGAGGCCTGGCGTGCTGTGGTCCAGGGGGTGGCGAAGAATCGGGGACTGAACAACAGAGTCGGACGACTTAGCGACTGAACAACAACAACAGCAGCAGCAACAACAAAAGACTCTCCCAGTTTGGCTTTTGGCCAGTCAGAGCAGAGCAGCCTCATTTCTCCATACCAGCTCCCTCAATCCTTATTCAAGAGAGGTAAATGCTGAGTCATGCCCGCTGAGTCAGACAGTATAAAAATAGCCAAATCACTTCTTATCTCTTTCCTATCAGATAAATGGTCTACTTTAAATATATCCCAGGGACTGCTTTTTCAGACTGTGAATGAAAGCTGATGAAGTGACCACATGTTTGGCCACCTGCACTGGCCCCTGAATCGTGGCCAATTTGGGCACAGAGCCCCATTTAGAGCAGGAAGTGGGAAGCTTATGTTGTCAAACGTTTCTAGGAATCTGAGCATGCACATCTGAATAAGGAGTTACCGGCACATCAGCATCTACATAATACAGGCTTGTCACTACTTCATTCTGTCTCTTGCAAATTCTCCCTAGCCTCTCCACAGAGTAAGTTCCCTCCCATCTAAAAATTTAGCATGACCAGGAAAGGGCTATGCCAAAATCACCCTCCCTGATGTGCCCTTCCACAACTCATAAGAAGCTTTTTTCAGTAGGGGAGCATGCCGAAACAAAACCGAAAAATGTCTGCCACCTCAGTTTGGCACCTCCTTCTATAAAATGGGTACAACAGCTCAAAATCTCTTGGAAAGGAAGCATTCCCATCCGTAAGTTGCCACGTTTTCTCCTGTATGTCTAGCTTGCAAAGAAGCTTTTTGCCTGTGGCAAATTTAGGAAAAGAGTTTGGGCAGAGTTTTTAAACGTAATGAAAAGGAATTCTCTGTTTTCAAACAGAAAGGGCTGGCACAGTCCTCTCCCACTATGCCATTGTTGCCTTACATGGTAATACACAGGTGTGTGTGTGTGTGGGGGGGGTGCCTGCCAGGAGAGCATGTCTTTGGCCAGCCTCATGGTGCTTTGCTTGGGCGGATGGCGAGAGAACAGCAAGTCCCAGAGGACTGTGGGAAAAAGGCCAACCTTAGGCCTGTTGGAGTACTCGCTCCCCGTCCTGCACAGGCCCATGAAATGCTTGCCTCAAAGAAGTCTATGACAAGCTGCACCTTGCTTGGTTGTCAGGTTCAGACATGCCACATCTGGAGAGCTTCCTGGCTTTGGGAGGAGAAGGAGAAGCAGTGGAGGCAAGTAGGTGGACAGAGGTGGGAGCCCCCCATTAGTCACCTGAGGCAATTGTTTCAGTTGGCCTCGTGGATGGGCCGGTCCTGATAGTGTAGCAGGAGAGACTAGCTGCCTCCCCCCCCCAGATAACGCAAGTGGCACCCTGGCCTGTCTAGAGGCCATCAAAGAAGCTTCAAAGTTTGCGGGGGGGGGGGGCAGAGGAGGAGGAGTTGTGTGGGAAGGAATGCAGCCATACAGCAAGGGAACAAGGTTATTATGGGATGCAAATCAGGGTGACTCCGAGGGCAGGGCTCACCCCACCTCTTTCTCCTCTGCCAGGAGAGCTTCATGCCCGATCAAGGACAGGAACGCCCAGGCCCGCAGGTGTGGGTGGGACGAGTGTGCACTTGGCCAGCTTCTCCTCCCTGGTTGAACAAGCAGCTCTCCCAGTTGCCTCATTAGCCACACAGGCCAGGCCTGATTCACTGCGCAGGCCTTTCTTGCCACGGCCGAGGAACAGGGAGCACGAGGAGCTGGGCAGGAATCGGTTTTGGAGGCTGGCCTGCCACCATGCAGGAAGTTTCCCCATGCACTGAAGCATGGGGCAGGCCCCTTGGAAGACCTGAAGCCTGCAGGAGCCGGAAGCCTCTTCCAGTAGCCAAAGTCCCATCTGAGCTTTCTGCTAGTGCTGCGGAAGCAGGAGCATAGCCAAAGGGGGCGGCACAGGAAGTACTACAGGTGCAGCAATGCGCCATACAACCGCCCCCTGCCGCTCATCATCTGAGCCATTCAGGGCAGTGGTGGCAAAAGTGGTGAGGATCACAACTGCAGTGGGGAGTAGGCCTAAAGCAGGGTTAGCAGATACAAACAGGGACAGAGTGCCTATGCAGGAGATAAGGTTTTGGTATCCAGACAAGTTTAGTAGATGGGTTTTGGACAGGGTTACCAGATACAAACCAGCTACAGAGTGCCTATTTAACCAGTCTATAGAAGAGGGAATTTGGGCAGGTGCAGCTTTTGAAACCCTCCCTTGATGAGCTACACCTGCCCAAATTCCCTCTTCTATACAATGGTTAAAAGAATGGGCACCCTGTCCCAGTTTGTATCTGGCAACCCTACCTAAAGACCCCTTCCCCTGCCATGGTCCCAGCCCAGATGTTCCTGAAACAGCCCAGGGCAACCTGCTCCCTGAAACAGCAGCCATTCTGCTGCCCATCCTTCTGCCAGCCAGTTGGCTCACCCCCCCCCCCCAGCACCTCATTTCCCTATCCTTTACTGCCACCACCGGTTCTAAACTAGCCAGGGTGGAAGCAGAACCTCTCCACTCCCAGCATCCTCCCTGCCAGCATCTGGCTAGTTGAGAACTGGGGGGAGCGACAGAAGGTGTGTGTGTGTGTGGGGGGGGGGGGCTTTGGGGAGTGGTGACCTTCAGCAACAGCAACACTGGCGAAGTGAGTGGGGCAGGGGGCAACCCTGTTTCTTCATTGCCTGCCGGTTCAAATCCATTTCAAACTGGGTCTGACGTATTGTGTGGGCGTGTGTGGAATCGGACCGGCAAAGGAGCCGTCCGGTTCTGCTGCAGATCGCCGGCAGGAAGGTTTCCCTCGGAATGAAAGTTCGACACCTCGCTAGACGGGAACGGTGCCACCCTGTGCAGCACAAAGGAGCTCTCAGTGTGCTCCGAGTCCCTCTAATGGATCTTGGACCTATCCTGGGCTGTGTGGGGCAGCAGATCCTTGTCAGCAATCAAAGGCTTCCTCTTGAGTCAGACCCTGGACCCGTCTAGCTCAGGGTGGTCTACACGGACCGGCAGTGGCTCTCCCGGGTTCCCGGTAGAGAACCTGAATTGAATACCAGAGATGGAAGGGGAGGTTTTTGCAGGCAAGACGTGTGCTCGGCTGCTGAGCCAACGTCCGGTCCCAATCCCACCCGAGGCCTCCGGACAGTGGGTGTCTAGGGGCGTCAGTCCTAGGATGGTTTGATTTGCCGTGGATTCTTATGTTCAAATGAGTGCAGCCATTTGCATGGTAGGCAATGCTAGGCAAAGAGAACTTGCCTCTAGTTGCAGGCTAAGGGCAGCTTTTCAGTGGGAGCCAGAAATGAGGGGCAGGTGCCCCTCCAACCTTGGTTCTCGGAGCTATTGAGTGCTGCTGTGTTTATGTTTGTTGTAAGCTGCTTCAAGAACAGTGGGCTAGTAGCACAAATACATATCGGGGGCATAGTTACAAATATTTTAAATGAGTGGTTCTCAAACGTTTTAGCACCGGGACCCACTTTTTAGAATGACAATCTGTCCGGGACCCACCAGAAGTGATGACATGGCCGGAAGTGCCGTCATTGTGACTCCAGAGCCTGCTGCTTTCCCGAGAAGGCAGCAATAAGTTGGGTTGGGTTGTTTCTCAGCCAAGTTTCCAATAGCAAAGTGAATCAGGAAGAAAGAAAAAGCCTATTTACAACCTTGACACAAGCAAAACAACCGCACACACTTTCCCCCTTTCCAGCATACTATTTTCCTGTATATTGTCATTATGGCTGCTTGCTCTAGGTGCTTCACAACCCACCTGAATTTGGCTCAAGACCCACTGGTGGCTCTCACCCCACAGTTTGGGAACCGTGGTTTTGAATAAAGAAATGAAATAAACCATCCCGTTCAGTCTCAGAACAGGCATTTAGTGGGATCCCAGTTCTGCAAGGAAGTCCAGTACTGGCCCCATTTGGCAGATGGGGTGACTAGGTGGAGGGAGAATGACTGGCCAAAAGCCACCCAGTATGTCTATGGTACTACTGGAATTCAAAACCAGGCCTTCTAGCTCCACTGGGCAGCCCGTACTGGGTGAAAGTGACTCCCTTCCTTCTCCACCAACACATGTGGGCAGCTGAGAAAAGTGGGGAGGAAGCCTGAATGAGGCCGTCCACACTGCCCTGCCCAATCACACCGATGAGAAAGGGGAACCCAGTGCTAAGACCGACCATCACACGGCGAAAGCAAGGAAGTCCCACTTACCGAAAGGCAGTACAAAAAAGAAAGGCAGCCAGCAGAGGATGAAAACACCGACCACGATTGCCAGCGTCTTGGCGGCCTTCTTCTCCCTGGAGAACTTCAGGAGGCGCACAGAGAGGGAGCTCCTGAAAGTGTGCCCCTTGCCCTTGCCACTGGCGAGGGAGTCCTCCAGGACACTGCGGCAGTGGATCCGGAGGACCACCTCCATGGACTTGCTCCGCTCCTTCTTGACGCCGGCCTCCAGGCTCTTGGTCGTCCTCCTGGCCACCACGTAGATGTTGAAGTACATCACCAGGATGACCGTGAGCGGCAGGTAGAAGGAGAAGAGGGAGGAGAAGACTGCGTAGCCTGGCTCCTCGGTGATGCTGCAGTGCTGGTCGTTCTCAGGGGGGGCCTCTTTCCAGCCCAGGAGGGGCCCAATGGAGATGACCATGGAGGACAGCCAAACCACCACCAGGATGACGACCGCCTTCCTCTCGGTCATGATGGTCGGGTACTTGAGCGAGTACTTGACCCCGATGTAGCGGTCCACGGAGATGATGCACAGGCTCATGATGGAGGCGGTGCAGCACAGGACGTCCACGGCCGCCCAGATGTCGCAGAAGATGCGCCCAAAGGCCCAGTAGTCCAGGACCTCCAAGGTGGCCGAGAAGGGCAGGACGGTGGTGCTCAGGAGCAAGTCGGCGATGGCCAGGTTGATGATGAAGTAGTTGGTCACCGTCTGCAGGTGACGGTTGCAGGCCACCGAGAGGATGACCAGGATGTTGCCCACAATGGCGGAGAGGATGAAGAGGGCCAGGAAGACCCCGACCCCCACGGACTGCAGGCTCAGGGCCAAGGTGCTGCTGCTGTTGGCCTGGGCATCTTCTCCTGCCAAGGATCCGTTGGCCCCGTCAGCCTCTCCCGTGTGGTTCCCATTCAAGCTGGCATTAATCCGGTCAGTGAAAGTCATTCTTTTCAAAAAGGTCCCGTTGCCATGGGGGGCAGGCTCTGTGCAAAAGGGATGCTGGGGGAAGGGGCAACAAGCATGCTTCCTCCCCACTCCCTAGACACCTCGGCTCCTGTAGGGCTCCCTTCCACCACCACCCCGGACACCTGCCCTGTAAAAAGTCCCCTCTGCCTCCTATGCAGAGAGTTTGCTCCCCCCCCGTCTCCCTTTCTCCGCAGTCAGCGTTCCAGAGTGAATCCTTCCAGAGACGGCCCTTCTCCCCACACTTCTCCCAGCGTCCCCCTACACCATCAGCAATGCTGCGCAGCACCTACCACCTCCACACCCAGCCACACGCACGCACACAGCCACAACCGAATTCATGGGGAACATACCAGATCTCAGCAGCTCAGCCTCCTCTGCCCCCACAAGAGACGACCCAATGGGGAGATTCCTTCTTCCATTTAGCTGCCCTCTCTTGTCTCCTCCATCAGGTGTCTTGCCAAGGTGCCCCCTTGGAGCCAACTCCCCCCCCCCACTACTTCCTCAATAAAACTAAGGGACAAGCGAGATCTTCCCGCCCTCCCTCTTCCTGCCCCTCTCCAGTTTTTTCTGTTTTTGCAAAAGTAAAGGAAAAAAGGGGAAAAAAAGAAGTTGAATTAAAAATTAAATAAATAAGCCAGAAATCGGGGATAGCGACGAGGGCGGTAATCAGCACCCCCTCCCTCTTCGTCCTCACTCAGGCTGCCTTCATCCAGGGAGACGGGTGGGCTGCAGGTGTTCGTGGAAGGAAGAACCTGCTCCCAAGCGGCGCCTCGTCAGTTTCCGAAGCCGGCGTGTCAATTTCACGGACATTCCTCGGGCCGCTCGCCGGTCAGGCGCTGGGATGCGGGGCAGATGCCATTCGAGCGCGGCGCCTCTGCAGTGCAATCCGAGCCCCGCGGTCGGAGCGAGCGGGCAGCCAAAGCGGACACTTCACTGCTCAGGTGTGCAAACTTTGCGTTCCGTCGGTGGCGGGGCCGGCGAAGCGGCGGAGGGAGAGGAGAGCGATTTCACGCCTGGTCTGGTCTGGTCTGGCGGCTGGCGAGCGAGCTCCGCGGCGGCGGCGGCGGCGGCAGTGCGCACCAGCAACGCGGCTTCCCAAACTCCTCCTGGAGGGTTTGTGCCAGGCTGCTGCCGGCGGGGGCGGCTTCTTTGCAAGTTTGGCGGAGGGAAGCGGCGGCTCGCCGGGCAGCGCGGCGATCTGTATGCCTGCGGGGCGGAGAGCGGAGAGCAGGGGCGAGAGGGGTGCGAGGAAAGAAGAGATCCGCTTGGCTGGGGAGGACGGGAGCGTCGAGGAGAAGGATACGCAACGCTCCGGGTCGCTGGCGAGGGAGGTTAAAAGCTACCGAAAATAGATTCATTGAAGGATTTCCAGGTCTTCAGCCGGGCGCCGGAGAGGCGCTAGAGGGCAGCAAAGAGCCGGAATCCCGTCCTCGGGCACAGCGGCTGCGAAGTCAACGCGCTTTGTGGTCCCGGGTCCATTGTAATGTTGGAGCCGGAGTTAGCCTGAGATAATAACCACCCCCCTCCTTCTCCCAACACTCCCTTCGACATCTCGGCTGAGTGATTTACACAGGCGTAATGTGCACCGCGCCGGCATCAGCCCGAGGGCAACCACTGTCGGCGGGTGATGGATGCGTGTCGAAAAGCAGATCCTTCAAACGGGTCCTGCTCGATGGGAGTCAAGAGGCTGCCCGGGCCGTTCCTCGTTCTGTGGTGCAGCCAGACGGTCACGCGCATAATGCACGCTTGTGCTGGAGGAAAATAAGGCTGGGAGTGAGATGCGCTTGGTCTGAGCCGGAGCTCTTATGCTGTGGCAGTGGCGTAGCTGAGGCATCTGCCACGGGGGCAAAGAAGACTTTGCAGCCCCTCCCCCCCCACGACAAAATCAAATGTAATTTATTAAGTAAGTAAGTAAGTAAATAAATAAAAAAGTGTTCTAGTTAATTGGCTATAACATTTGTTAGAATGCAGATATTCCAACACAGCTTGTTGCATTGCATTCTGCATTAAATTACCATTCCAGTGATATACAACATGATGGTATTATATTAGTCGTAGTTGTCAAGGTTTTCACAATTTTGGCCACTAGTTATCAAGCTCAGTTGTTGCCCCCCCCCCCCAAAAAAGCTTGTTGCCTGGGCAATTGCTATCTCCTGCATCCCCTTGGCTATGCCACTGGCTGTCAATCTCAGATTTAAATTTAAAGGTGACAATTTAGGTGCGGCAAGAGTCACATGGAGTGCACAAAAAACAACCAACCTTGCAGGAGCTGTTCACATAATCAGTATAATGGCGAACATGGCTGAGATGGGGAGGTTGAGGCTGGAGGTGTAATCAAGAAGGCAGCCAACTCCTTGGGTTCTCCATTGGTAAATGAATGGGGGGCCAGCCCCCACACCTGCGTTGCTTCACTGAGGGGGGGGGGTTCATGTGTCCTCAGACCTTGGCCCTTTCCCAAAGACAACATTCCCTCCCCTCCTCCTGCTCCATTACTGAAGGAACACATTCAATTTAGTCTGCAGTTAGAGGAACATACGGAAAATTGGTGGCATAAAAATCACAAAATTGCCTTTAATATGAAATAGATACTTATCTGTGAAATCTGATGGAGAGAAAAGCTACAGATCAATGTTGTGGAGGGTCTCTTCCTTCTTGTCTTGCCCTCAAACCTGTCCAACCATTCACTCCCCCTGACCTGGAGCCTCCCCAGTTCAAACCTGGTCCCCAGTGGATTCTATATCAATCAGTCAATCAATCAGTCAATCAATCAATCATACTCATGTACCACTTTTCAACACAAAGTTCACAAAGCAGTTTACAGGCTAATCATCATAATAACATTAAATGGCTCCCTGTCCCAAAAGGGCTCACAATCTTAAAAAATGAAGAATGTCACCAGCAGCAGCCACTAGAAAAGACCCTGCGCAGGGGTGAAGAGGGGCAATTACTCTCCCGCTGCTAAACATAAGAGGAACCCCACTTGAAAAAGTGCCTCTTGCCCAGTTAGCAGGGATTAGCATATCACGGTTGTTGCCGCCGCCGCCGCCTCCTCTCCCCCCACACCAGTGCTTCAGCCAGGGGTGACTGGGGAGGGGGAAGGCTATGCCCCCACCCTTTGCTGGCCCCACTTCCGGGGAAAGAGCAGGCTTCCCTGCTGCCTTGGCATCTCTTCCCCTTCCTGAAGCCAGTTCCCCAACTTCTTCCCCATCGCACTTTCTATCACACGTCCACACTGATAGTGGATGACAAGCACAGTCATCAGTTTGGGGGGCTCGGACTCTGGCCTTGCTCAGCAAGGACACCTCCCAGAAATGCAGAGCCTGGCTTTGCAACTCGTCTTATATCAACCGTTGAGACGCAGAGTAATGATTTGTGCATCTTTTAGAACCAGAGGGAAGCTGTCGAGTTCTCCGGGACCTCTTCCAGGCACAAGAAGCCCAGACGTGAATTCTTGTGATCCAGAATGAGAATGAGATTGTCGACTTGCTGATACTCCAGCTGCTTTTGATACTGTTTGGCTACTCCCCTCCCCCCCCCCCCGCAACTGGACATTGCTTTGCAGTGGTTGGGCTTCTGTGCTTGCCAGAGACCTGTGGCTTGCACTGCATAGCTCTGTGACAGCAAACACCCCCTGCATGCAGAAAACCCCGAGGCCAATTCCTGGCAGTATCTCTGGCTAACTAAACATGTTCTCAGGCAGGGGAGGAGCTCCCGAACAGTGGTTGCCCATCAGAGTAGCTAGATGGCCCGGTAGCCTGGCTGGCAAGTGCAGGAGAAGGTGCCTAGGAGCAACAGGGGACCAGCCAGCCAGCTGGATGACGCCCTGTCTGCAACTCAAGGGACTGTATCCTCCTGGTCCTTTGAGGCTGCAATCCCATACCCACTTTCCTGGGAGTAAGCACCATTGAACTCAATGGAACTTACTTCTGAGCAGACATGCACAGGATTGGGCAGTCAGTCTTGTTAAGTAAAAAGATGCTTTGTTGTGTCTGGCATAGGAGAGAGGTGAGAATTGCTAGTGGTGCTTTCGCAGAACTGCGCAGCCTTCTTCACTTCACAGTGGTCAATTTTCCTGGCTCTCCATCTTAGGTTGCGCAAGATCTCGCAAAAGTCTCGCATGATCCAAGATGGTGGCATAGTTAATCTGTGGAACTCTTTGCCACAGGAGGTGCTGATGGCATCTGGTCTTGATGCCTTTAAGAGGGGATTGGACGGATTTCTGGAGGAAAGGTCCATCGTGGGCTATAGGCCATGATGGATTGTCCAACCTCCTTACATTGGTGTTGGGCTACTGGTACCGGGTGCAAGGGAGTGGCAACAAGATGCAAGCATCTTGTTGTCTCATGCCTCCCTGGGGCACCTGGTGGGCCGCTGTGAGATACAGGAAGCTGGACTAGATGGGCCCCCTTTGGCCGGATCCAGCGGGGCTCTTCTTATGTTCTTATCCACAGTGCATTCACCAAGGTTCACAGTTTGGGAACCATTCAGCTCTAATCTACAGCTGGCATGACCCACATCCAGTGTTGTCATTCAGCCGGAATGCTGGGCGGGAGGAACGGGTGAGCGGCAGCCCGCCCGTTGCGTTCCGGTCTGTTTCGCCGTCTTCCCCGCCCCCGTGGGGGCGGGGAAGACGGCAAAACGGACCGGAATGCAATGGGCGGGCTGCCGCTCACCCGTTCCTCCCGCCCAGCATTCCGGCTGAATGACAACACTGCCCACATCCCCCTCTTGCCCCCCTTTCTACCAAAGGATGGGACCTGACCACTGGGATCTATCCTGGAATGTCTTCTTGGATCCCAGAAGAAGCCATTGTAATTCTACTGTGCCAGAGTGAACCCTGAACTTCAGTCTGGACTTTGAGCCAACGGGAGCGAGGAATGGCCTCTGCGCATGTGCAGTGAGGCCACCAACAGCAGTCACAGATTGTTGAGACCAAACATTCTGGGGCTCACCTCATGCTTTTTCCATTGGAATCTAGCAAGTCCTAAAGCTGCAAGCCTATAATACGTTTCTGGGAGTAAGCCCCACTGAGCTCAATGGAACATACGTATGAGTGTACGTGCATAAGATTGCACTGTAAAGTCTGGTAACTGTTCACATAGTGCATAGTCAATTTATAGAACTCACTGCCACAAAATTTTATTTATATTATTTATATATCCCACTTTCCTGCTGTGATCAGCTCCAACTAGTTGCGCACGCAACTATCAGTTTCTGATAAGAAAGGGAAGAGAATATTTCACCGTTTAGCGCTTTTTGACTGTGCAGAAGTATACCACGTGCATTTTCTAGATGTGGTCCTTCTAACAACCTAGGCCCAGATCCTAAACCACTTTCCAGCATTGACCTAGCAGAGGCGGATCTAAGGCAGGGCAAATCTGTAAGTTTTGCAAGAAGCCTTCCCCTGTCATGTAAATCCCTCCTCTCCCTTGCTGCTGTAGCCAGTAAGCCACGCCAAGATGTTGCTGTTCCCTGTGAGGATTGGCTAGAACAGTGCAGGAGAGGAGTGTTTTCCACTGCAAGGTAAGGCTTCTTGCAAAACGTACAGATTTGCCCCCCCCTTAGATCCGCCTCTGTGACCTAGCTGTGCCAATGGGGCATGTGCTACATCCTGCAATTGGGGGGGGCAGTCACGGAAGCCTCCCTCAAATTAAGGGAATGTTTGT